>JANHZU010003357.1:36107-51689 GCA_032468055.1 Acrochordus granulatus
ATGTGCAACCATTTATTTACTGCATTGCACAGGAGTCAGTTTTTTGTCTCCCTGGCTTTTATCAGGAGTTAAAATTCCCAGAAATAAAACATGTGCCCTGATTATGCTCTGGCCTCTTTTCCCTTCCCTTTTCCCTTGTTACAATGTTTCCTGGGGTCCAGTTCTTTTTCTTTTCCTCCAGTGTAATTTATCTGTCAAATGAGACAATCAACTTACATTTATTGAAAATAAAATATTGGGGTAGAGATGTTTTCTACATAGGCTTTCTTTTGTGGTAACGGTGGTAGGAGTTACTTTAAATTCTATTAAATAATGATTAAATATTATATTTATATTTAAATAAACATATATTAAAATTTAAATATATTTATCCAAAAGGATCCTCTTCATTTGGACAAATACATGTATTTTTCAAACAAGAATATTTATTATTTCAATTCAATTGTAATTCTAGATTTACCATGTATAGCATAGTCAGTGCTTGCTTCAAAATGTAAAGAATAACAGCAAAGTTAGAAAGCCAAATAGAATTAAAACTATGCCATATGCTATCATTTTCCCAAGCAACTGAAGAGCCATCCGAGGGTAAGGAGAAGGAATGAGATAAAGCAATCCATGGGAGACACAGAGGGACACAGCCCTAGCAACAACACTGAGAGGGCCTCAGATCTAAAGTATGACTCTGGAATTTCTTCCACTCTCAGGAACACCTCTGCTTCTATATGACAAGTAAGGAAATGGAAGAAGGCCCAGCTGTGCAGAGGAGCATTTGGCAACAGAGGGGCAATCCAAAAATAGGTATGTGTGGGGAAACCAGAACTGATGAGTGCCACTGTACTCAAGTCACAACTGAGAACTTCTCAATTTTAGTTCCCATGTAATGCACTTCAGTATTGGACTGACTCTCATGACAGCCTAACCTTCTGGGCATACTTTGAGCCAAACCCAGTTCCTGGTGTTTTGTTGTCAAGAAACCTACATGGACAATATAAAAATGTTTTCCTCTGCTTTCTTCAGAGATATTGTTCAATTTTCCAAATTAGTTTACATATAGCCTTGGGATTTCTCCGATGGTCTTCCATCCAACTATTAACTAAATCTGACCCTGCTTAGCTTTTTGAGATCAGTTCAGAAAAACAGGTGTTGCCTCCAGTCCTGTACTTTTGTATAAGCCAGTTAAGCTACTGTGCTAACTCTTTTGATATTCATTAAGCCACAGTGCTAACTCTTTTGTTATTCAGCACTAAAGGGAGTGCAGCAGATTGCCAAGCCAAAGTTTCAGCCAAACTTCAAGGCCAAGTGACAGATTGTTCTGTGCAGCTCTAGCATTCTTATCAGTGCTGTGCATGTGGATTAGCACAGGATCAGGTCCTTTCCAAAAATATTTGCTGAGCCCTGATCTAGATAATCACTAGATGGGAAGCAGTTTGATACTGTTCTAAAGATGGGTAAGTAACCGCTATGTGTTGCAGGGTTTCGGGCTCTCACCTCTCTTTCTAGCAGAACCAAAAATATGAATGAAAGCCAAGAAGAAGGTCAACAGACAGCTTTGCTGAGGTTTTTGGCAGAGAAAAGGGGAGAGAAAGAGAAGCAGTGGAATACTGAATTCACTTTGAGTAGATGCATTCAGAGAATCCACTATGAGGGAAGCAAAGGCTAAGTCAAGCCAAGAATTAAAACAGATGACTTTAGAAATGACCACCAAAGGAAAGAAGTAACAGAGAAATAGCCTGGACTGTATTCAACAATGCCAAAAAAGGTGGGCAAACAAGAAAATCAGGTAGGGAAACAACAAAAAAAAATCTTTTTTTAAAAAAGTTTGGTTTTTTCCAGAAGTTTATTTTTTAAGTAATTTTCTTACCACATCATGATTCTCACAGAATTCTGTTCTCCTTAATAACAAACTTGCTACTTTGAGAAAGGAAGATTCTACTTTCTCTCAGAAGGAGGCTGAAGAAAGACAATTCTTGCTCACTTCCATATTATCCAACAAGATTTGTTATACTCCTAATTGCCATCAGCCTTGAAATATTGGAGGGAATAGAAAGGAAAGGCCACATGATCTCTTTGGAGATCATGCCAAAAGCTCTGGGAGAACTTTGTCTACTTAAAGGGTCCCCAGTTGTGACCATTTTTGCTTCTCTAGACAATATCCAATCTAAACTTGCTAAGCCTATTCAAGCTCTAAAAATACTTGGTGCTAGTAGTTGCCACAACATCTAACAATGCAAGACTCTTCATTAAAAATCAGTCTGAGGCTATAGTTAGAATACTTCAAAAGAATCAGGCTCTACTGTCTATCCAATAAATACGCTGCTTTGCTAGAAATCTTTCACGTTAGAAAGCAGTAATAAATCAGCTCCTAAACAATCATCCCAAGCACATAGATCTGGATAAATATCACTTCTTGGCTAGTTTTCTAGAGTTTCAAAGGATCTGTCTTCTTTTTCATAAGCCATATCATGTTCAGAAAATGTTTAGGACAGCAGAAACTCTTCAATTAAAATTCAGCATTTCCTTTCTAGAATTTTTAAAAATACCCCAGTCCTGTCCCTGATTCATCTAGACTCTCCTTACTTGCTTTACTACAGCTTCCTGCCAAGACTGGAGGATAATTGCTTTAAGAACCAGTGCTTCAGTGCAGAGAGAATACAGTCATCTTTCTCCCTTCCCCAATGACTCATTCTGAAGTCAATTAATAGATCTTCAGAACAGGCCCCAGATTTTAAAACAAATCTCCTCATTAACATATTTATTTACCTATTTATTCAATTTCTTTAAGCACCCTCTTGACCTGTGATATCTTATCCCTCAGCCAGACCTAAATGACAGTAACTTAGAGGAGAACAACATACTACGTTGGCCTATAAAATTTGGCTTAAATCTAATCAGACAATAATTCTGACTATGCATTTACTTCCTAAACTGATGATTGCAAAATTACTAATTAACAATCTCAAAACTAAGGGGGTTAGTACTCAGGTTTTCTATTCCCAATCTCAAGGTAAATGCAAGAATGAGGAGACCTTTTCCAGAAGTTTATTTTTTAATTTTTTGTCAATGTTTATATTTATATCCATTCTTCCTGCTTATATAAACAGTCGAGGAAACTTAGATCATTCAAAGCAGACTTAAGACGTTCGCTTCACCCTTATAAGGAATAGCCATGATTGAAATAGTTCTAATAGACATTCTAAAACAAGAGTGTCAAACCTTAGCAACTTTAAGATGTATAGAATTCTGGGAATTGAAGTTCACACTTCTTAAAATTGCCAAGGTTGGACAAGCCTGTTTTAAAACCAAAACTGCAGCATCTGAATTTTAATGTGCATACAGACACATGGATACTCATTGTAAAACTGGTAGCCAGGTGAGTAAGTTGCCAATCATGTATGAGTTTAAACCACATAAAATGCCCCCTTGGCATTGCTTAGGTAACTCCTCCGCAAAAGAAGTTTTAGCTGGATAGAGACAATCTGAATACCTTCCCATTCCTATTAGAAAATTGCTGCAATTGATATTTCTCTGTTTTTATTAGCAACAAGAAGTCATTAATTTACAGCAAGATTGCTTGGGAAAGAAAACAACTTGTAACAACTCACTATTCAGCTAAGTGATTTTCATATGACATATATCAAAGGTAAAAGGTAGAATGTATTTTGATAAGATATATAGGCATATCAAAATTCCTAACTCAGAAACTAACCTGATAATTAGATAAAAAAGAAGCCCACATTTGCAATAACACATGATTGTTTTTAAAAGTCAACCCTGAAATAAAAAGATGTCAGTAAGAAATAGGAGAGTTGAAAATGCCAAGGCAGGAATTTTCCTATAAGAAATGCTACATGTCAATAAAAAGTGGCTTGTATGTACAAAGTTGTTAAATTTTGAAAGAAAAAAAGAAAAGAAATTCAACATAACCAGTTATAATTCCAATTATAATTGTTCCAGAATGAGAAACAAAGATTTTACTTTCAGAATAAGTAATAAAAATACTTAGAAATAATATATAATTTAAAAAATAACTAAGTTGCAAAGTACCTTCTGGTTTTCCAATTTTTGATTATAAATTCCAGACAGGGGACTCCTGAGTTTTCTATCAGCTTCTTGAACTTTCTTGTGATATTAAAGAGACCAGATATTAAGTGTCTTAAATCTAAAAAACAGAATCTGAAAGGTAAAAGCCAAATAAAATGAAGATTCTCCTTAGATACCTGGCAATACTAAAGAAGAAGGCAAGAAGTACTAACATGGACATGTACACATACTTACCACACTATTAAGGCTAAAAGTATTATTACACCAAGTGCAGAAAAGGAGTAAGAAGTAATAGGCCGAAGAAATGAAAGATATGATTCATTTAAAGGCCTTTTCACTTTATTACATATTTTCTTTGAATAAATTAATACACAATAAATATTCTCTTTCACATTTGTACATTCCTCAATGTCTTGCCAAAGAGCAAAAAGCTGGTCTGCACACCCCCTGCCCAACATAAACTACTCTACATTTCACAGGTTTTGTTTATTGTTACCTCTTATATTATTTCAATCAGAATTCTGCCAAACTATTTCTTAGATAAATTTACCAAAATAGTCATCTTATAGTTTTTGCTTTTATTTCATCTACCCCTTTGTATAGTATGGTTCGCAGTATGAGTCACATCCACAGTGGTGCAGGGGGAGGTGTCACAATTCAATGAATGGTGCCTTTCTCATACAGCTCTTCAAGTAGGCTAACCAGTTTAATGCACATATATGTTGTGTGCAGAGGAATGTCCTCCAAGTTCCAGAGCCCTATTCTTTTAGGGAAATTTAGCACTTTGGCATTTACCTTTCAGAAAAGGGCTAACCCTATCTGGATTCTTTCAGAATTCTGACCATCTGATGCTTCCTCTGCAGAGGAAATTCTATAACCAAAGTTGTAAATGTGTAGCTATATTGGAAGAAAGGTGCCAAAACTAACTTACAGCCTGCCATTTTTTGCAAGTTGAAGCATTTTAAGAGTAATCGAAGAACCGTTGATTTGCAGCAAAGGAACATCTTTTTCTTTTCTTTTTCCCCCCTTGACTTTGATAAAATAATAGTGTCCATCTTGAAAATGAAGACCAGATTTCAGAAATTTGCAAAAGTAACTTCTTCCTTTCCATTAAAATATTTAAGTATTTTTTGAGGATCTTTGGGTTGCTTATTTCCAGTGAAACAATTTTATGTTATTGAGTTGTAAGATTGTAATATATGATATATAGATTAATATTTACTTATTAAAATAAACTGTGTATTTCTTGCCCAACCACTCATGGATGGGTTGCAAACATTCATTTTATTATTACAAAGGGTGATGGTGTTGTAAAGTCTGAGAACTCATAGTACAGAAGACATTTTTTATCAGGTGCAGAAACAAGCTTTCACTTCTGTTAATCAAGTTGCACAGCCAGTTGCACAAACCACATACAGTATACAGTATATTTTAATATTTCTTCAATTGCACCATCAACATCCACAGTGTTACCATTTATAGTCTTTTCATCATTTTTTTCTTGCAAAATCTTTGTAGCATTCATTTCAGTTTCACAGTTTGACCTATCATTATTATTCCCATATAAATCTCTCAAATGTTACTCCTTCCATCACTTCAATTTCATCCAAAACATTCGATCATTTAATTTCACTGTTCTTGAGCTTCTTGTTTAATCTTTTTTACTCATTTCCAAAACATGTTTTCAAATTTTCATCAAAATCACTCAGTAATTTGTCTATCTCTCATTCTTAACCATTCTTTGTGCTTTTTAACTATTCTTTGCACCAACATATTATATAACACTTATTTTTCTTTATAAGCATCCATGTCTTACAAGCAATTTTTCATCATAAACAGCCTCTTCTATTTTATCATTCCAATAAGCAACCTTTTTAATGTTTTCCATTCACATCACTCCACACATACTCCTATAACATAAATCTTTTCACTCTGTTCCAATCACTTTCCATATTCTCTTTCCCTGCATCCATTCATTCATTATCTTGGGAGATAGAAGACCCCCAACAGTATAAGACTTGTACATTCTCTTCCTGCTGTCCTTCTGCTTTCATTCTCATTACATTTCCTTCTTCCTTCTCATCCATCCCATTTTTGTTATCTACTCAATAGTGGTCTGTCCCATTTTGAGAATCTCTCATCCCTCTTACATCTCTCCAATCCTCTCTCTCATCATGAACAATTAAATAACATTTTGAAATTTATATTAATTCTTTGTCATGTGTGTGTATATATAAACAAATTTATTCCTAAACTATGGGTTCAAAGCAAACATATTTTTCTGTGAATCGTTTATTAGAATTGCAATATTTGCTGTGACTACACCTCATGTTACTGGGCTCCAAATATTTATATTTCCAAGTTTCCCTAAAAAAGGATAAGAACTAGTTGCAGATCACAACAAATTAATTACAGAAATTATCCAAGATCTGTGGTTTTGTTTAAACACTAAACAGGTAGCCCTCTCTCCATGACATGTTTCTCGCTGGATACATAGCCTGTAACTATCTTTTGTGTAATTTAAGTCAACCACTATGTTAACATTACTCAGACTCCATTACACATCATAATTGCCTGGCAAGGGAAAGGGTTGTCAAGATAACTCCTGTCTGATATCCCTCCAAGAATTAAGATTTAGGAGTATCAAGCAGATCTGTATTTGCAGTGCACAAATGCCATTGGTGTAGTATCTACACTGGCTGCCATGCCTTTCCCAAATTAGAGAGGCTAAGGCTATTGGGTTTTTATATATATAAATCCAATAAAAAATAATCTTCCAGTCCAAACTTTGCAATATTTAAGGATGTGCCCACGTCTTTGAGGAAGGACACTGCCAGCACAGAATGAGAAAATTCCAGTTAATTGTTAATTATTCTGGTTTAGTTTGGCAGGAAATTGCTTTATTATCTATATTTGGGAGTGCAAAAAGCTACAAATGTTAATTCAGCAAAACAGTATCTCCAAAGCTTGCCTCTTTTTGACACCATATGAGAATTTCTTCTTTCCCCACTCAACAAGATGAGCTTAAACATGATAGCATTATTCTAACTAGTTTACTCAGAAGAAAACCTGTCCCAGCTATAAGCAAACACGAAAACCACATAAATATGAAGGATAATGAATGGAGAGAGTGATGGAGAACCTTTGATCCTCCACTTCAATTCAATTGGATTCCAATTCAAATCAGTCCTGGTGAAGAGAGCTAATGATTAGAATTATTGAGAAGGGTATAGGTTACCCAGAGGCATCTGTCACAGGCTTCTAAAAATTCTTACTGTCCTTCTGTTGTTTTCCTCTGTTGTCTCTAGAGAACATCAGACAAAACCCATGAAAGGTAAAATTCTACACAATAAATTTCATTTATTGGGGAACTGCAGAAAAAACTTGTTTGGGCAAGGTTTGAAAAACAAAGCCATTTCAAGCAAAGCCACCAAAATAAAGATGTTCCACTGACTCATAGCTAAACTGAAAAAAACACAAAACATTATTTCTCTTCTCCAGCCCAGGACATTTTGGAAAGAACTGCAGTAGCTTGAATTGGCAGTATTTCTCAACCTTAGCAACTTTCAGATGTGTGGATTTTAGTCCCAGAATTCCCCAGCCAGCCACATCTTAAAATTGCGGAGATTGAAAAACGGTGCTCGAGAGCAAAGAACCAGGGCAAAGACACTTGTAGATAGAGAGGTGGGGAGCTGTCTAGTAAGTAATAGAAAGCAAAGCCTGGGTTTGAAAACAAAAACACACAAAAAAACCCCCTCTTTGGTCTCTCAGCAGTCCAAATCAAGGATTCAGTTGTGGGCATATATCATAGGTCTAAAATTACTTTTATTGAAATGGCAATAGCAACAGAATCTTCAAGGCTGAATGTCCTTCCCCTCTTCTATCTTCAGATAAATTAGGGTAATTGTCTGACACATTTTCATAAATCTCTTTATCTGTATGGGCTTAAGCACATTGCATTAGTAATGGATCTTGCCTCCCTCCATCAAGCTATCACTACTCACTACATCAACAGTTTTTTTGTGAAGTATCTGGCTTCTATTCTTCCCACCTAAGGATGAATTTCCAGTTTGAGGAACCAGCTCTTTTCTTCTCGGGCAATGATGAGTTGGGTCATAAGGCTAATCGAGCAGATTATTCTGTAAGTTTCTTTGTTGTCCTCTGACATCTGCCCTCTCTAGCAACCTTCTTCTCTAACCTCCAACATCATCTCCCATCTTGTACTTCATCAGAGCAGCTTTTCTGTTCAGCAGGCACTGAGTCTGTAAACACTTATACTCTGCTGCCATGGATTGCTCAAGAGAGCTAGTGATTTTCATTCACAAGTGCAAAAACCAAAAAAACTATCATCATCATCATCTAAAATTAAGCACTGTTAAAACTGGACCTTGACAGTACCTTTGCTATGAAACAGCCTTCCCAGAAAGGTTTCTTTAGTCAAATCTTAAGTGCTAGGGCACTATACAGATATTTCAAATAACTCGTTTCAAGATTTAGGCCTTGGGTTTAAAATGTGTCAGCCATGCTGTAGATTTTAAGAACCACTGTTTTTATCTCAGTTGAAAGTGGAAGTATTCTCTCAGTACATGTGAATGTTTTTGAATCTGATCTGAACAAGAATGACCAAGAAATGACTTTTTAAATATCACAGAATGATTTATTTACAAAAAATACATTAACAGATATAAGTCAAGTCTTGCACTTACTCCTATCAAGTAGACAGTCAAAGAATGTGTGCTCCATGCAAGTGTGCAAAAAGAAGTAATCAGACATAAGCAGTCTCTTAGAGAAAGAGCGGGCAGAGAGGGAGACAAAGATGGGGCACAGATTAAATTCTTAGCACTGTACCAATACCCCAATTTCGCTTGTAGTCAATAAATCATGAGGTGAACAGTCACTTCCATGAATTCACACTTTCAACAATATGAGGACAGGTACTTAAGACACTGCCCATGGACACCAAGTATACTTACTGCTACTTCTTCCATCCCCTTCCCACCTGACCGTATAGTTTTTTTTAAAGACTCATGCTGAAAAGGAATCATGCATGCAGTTAAGCACTACCTTCTAATCTTTATTTTCTCTTCATATAGGACAAACAGGGCAATCTTAGAAAAGAAAAAATGGTAAATGATTGTAGCTCAATAGTATGTTTGGGAATGAGCCACCTATCCCTAAAATAAAAGCATTTGGACAAAGTAGGAAGGAGAATGAAAACAAGTTACAAATTTGCCTCCTGGTTAATTGGATATTTTGTGACCGATTACACTTTCCTTATGAATTGGCAAACTCAGCCTTGTCAGATTATTGAAACAATGAGGAAAGATTGCATTTTCTTTACCCCAGATGCTTTTTTGAGTTCCCCATCAAGTCTATGGTTCTGGGATTTCCTGATAGCTCTCTCATCCAATTCCTAACCATTTCAAATCCTACCTTTTTGATAATAATAAAGTCAGTTGTGAATTACTATTAATTACAGATATGTTAAGAGTACTTGTGTTTTCAAAAAGTATGCTGGAAGGAAGGTTGCAAGCTTATTAGAGCATGCTGCATTTCAAGCTATGTAAATTTCATAAACATGAGAAAGTACTGTATTTGCTACCACTAAAGGTGATTTGGCCTCTAATATAAGTCGTACCCAGAATAAAATCACACTGATGGACTTCAGAGCATAGGGTTAAATATGGGAAAGGTGTGATTCGGCTGTATCTCTTTCAACTCCATTTGAAACTCACATTTCCTTCTACTGCAGAAATGTGCTTGTGATCTTTACTACCAATTAAAACTGCCTGCATAATTTTTGTTGATCAGGATGATGCAGCAATTTTGAAGAGAGCATAAAAGAGTTACAATGGACAGGACTAAGATTTTTCATTTACCCTGGATTGTGAAGATGGAGATCTTTGCTGTTACCTTCAAAATATATTATAGTAAATAAATCTTGGACCAGTGGACCTTGTGAAATAGATTAGTTAAATATGGAGACTGGAAGAGAATAAAAGAATAATTACAATCCCTCAAGCATAATGCCACTGACATTCCAAGTTTGTTTTGTTCAAATTAATATTGTTATTTTAGAACCTGCTAAATATTCTGAACCAGTTCAAAAACTCAACAATGAGCAAACCTTATGGCTTTATTGTAACTACTAATTGTGTGTCTTTTGAGAGCAGATGAACTATATCAATTAAAATGCCCCACTAAGTCTGAAATGAATTCATATTCTTTCATGCACTGAAGCTCAATCACTATCTGCTAGGTTAGCCTAGGCTAGGCTAGCCAAGTTCACAGGGTTATGGAGAGGAAACATGTATCAATAATTTTCACATATCAAAATATTTGCTTGTTCAATTGGAAGAATTATATTGCTTTCTCTTTTAAAAAGTAACTGGATGGTTAACAAAACGATAATTGGTTTACATCCATGCTATAGCATTTATTAATGAAACCAGGTAAAAAATTAACAGAGAACAAGAGGGTGTGCATAATATTTCAGATTTATACTAGGTCTAAACCACACTTTTGTTGTTGTTCAGTCGCTCAGTCATGTCTGACTCTTCACAACCCCATGGACTGCAGCATGCCAGGTCTCCCTGTTCTCCACTGTCTCCCGGAGTCCGCCCAAATCCACGCCCATCGCATCCACGGTGCTATCTAATCATCTCAGCATCTGCTGTCCCCTTCTCCTTTTGCCTTGAATCTTTCCCAGCATCACGGTCTTTTCCAATGAGTCCTCTCCTTCAAGGGAAAAAAAGCTGTTTCAATCATTTAAATATTTTTAGTCAAAACAGAAACTGCTTCAAACTCAGTAACATCCAAAATAATATAAAAACAATTTTCTTCCAACTGAAAGCAGGGTTTCAGGTTTTAAAAAGTTCAACATCAAATTATTTTGCATATCCCTACAGATAACTGTGACTACAAAATTAAATGCTAGTGTATAGAAGAGATTAAAACACAAAATAACTTTAATAAGACAAACATAAAATATTTCAATACAGTGGATAATCTTGGATAATCTTTATAACTAAGAGATCCTTATATAATCTGTTATCTGTATATGTGAAGCAAAATTCCTATCTATCATGACCACTGATCTCCCTGACCGAAGAGCAAGTCCCATATTCTCAAACACATTTGTCAGACAATAAATTAGGAAAGGTTGAACAGAAACAAAGAGAAGTATATTTAAACGCCATTGAGAGAATACCTATACTTTGCTATTTTTTTGTCTTTTATCAGGGGAGGCTCTGACAGTATTATAACTGTATATGTTTACCCTTCTATACTCATGTTAAATAACTGGAGTATTCTCTGCAGAATCTACAACAACTTGCAAGTAAATTACTATCATGATGCTATTTTAATACCTTAAGTATGTAATTGTAAGTGTTGAAAATTATATATAAAAAAAGGCTGAAGAGAAAACAACAACCATCATTCTACAGCCATCTGCCACTAGCACTGCTAAATCAACAACCCTAATATACAGCCATTCAACTTTCACATAACAGATCTACAGAAATAATACAATACATTAAATTGATATTAGGAATAAATCTAACTTTTGAAAAATCAGGACAATGTATTTTATTATGGATAATTCAGACCTTTCAGCCTTCTTGCCTATCAGAAGTCCTGAGCAGATTTAAGGAACATTTCTAGGAGAAAGCACAATAAATTAACCTTTCAGCTGCTTAAAGAGTTAAAATGTTATTCTCTCAAAATAGTCACAAGTTTTTAACGTGCAAAACTGAAAGTGATATATACCATCACTAAAAGTCTTCTTCTACACAGTCATTATAAGTGCTAATTTGGTTTTTTTTAGGTTTTTTCAAAACTGTATTTTTCAAATACAGTAGCTAAAAATCTGTGTCTTTATTAAAACTATGTAGAATTTTGTGTAAACACCTTCTTTACATTTTAGAAGTTCTACTGTATAAAAAATAGCTCAAAATATTTGTTACAGCTATTAACAGTTATTTATAATTACAAATATCAATTTATAATTATTTATAATACATATCAGGCTGATGGTTCTTTTCCATAGGGGAAAAAATTAAATCCAAATAATTACAAGGAATACCACTTAGTCTTGTCTTTTTGATAGAGAGCACCAACATTTCAGAAACAAGCTGAATGAACACAGGAAGATAATTTGGATAGGACATTCTTAATTTCCACAAATAATGGAAAACAGAAGACACACATTTGAGACTGGCTTACCATCACAGTTTACTGTGAATTAATAATAATGATAAATATTTTAGGTAATAATTTGAAAATAATTCAGAATGCCATTCAGAACTTGCAGCAGTATGAATTTAACATCTTTTGAAAGAAGCCACTATTTTTTTTCCAGGCTTCTGCACAAGCCATTCCATTTTTTTCAGGCTCACACACTGAAGACTTGGAAAAAAAATTAGGTTTCTTTTTCAAACATGCTCTCACATTATTTATGTCAAGCACCTCTTTTGAATAATTTTCAAAGCATGCTCACTCCAAAACTGCATTTATACACGCAGGAGTGTGCATGCTTTGAAAATCATTCAATATATGTACAGAATATGCAGTACAGACAGTCTCGGAGATACATCATTGTCATGGTGAGAAAGGCAAGGTAAAATATTGTTCAAGTTTTGTGTCAACTTCCCGGGATTACTGTTTTTCTACGGAATGATAAGAGAATAAGATTAATTTTCTTTAACCTGACTAGCTGCTGTAACAGGTATCATTCGAAGAGGTGAAAAGACAGTTTTGCCTTTCATCACAGCAAAACCAGGGCCCACATATCTGTGTAGGTGACCTACTTATCTAGTGTCTCTTTTCTGGTGGAAAAGTGAAGTAATTAAAGAAGGACAGATTAAAGGAAAGTAAAGAGCAACTGGACTCAGCCAGGACTCACTGCTGTTTAACTAGAGCCAGGCTGAGGCCTACAGTCACATTAAGATGGCTGAAGAAGAGCTGATATCTTTCTGCAATGTAATCACTTCCTTATATGAGGCTCAAACCTCATGCCAAGCCTCGTGTTTTCTTTTTTCTCTCCCTCACAGACCCTGCCTTCCCTCTCACATTTTAATTAAAGAAGTTTAATTATATTATTAATTATTAATTTGGCAGAAAGCTGCAGAAACTTGTCCTGAAATTACATACAGTAATAATAATAATTAAAAAAAATCCACCAATGGACCATGTGCAAGCTCTCTCTTGAACCCATACACTTTTAAATGTTGGGGAGCAGAGAACGTCTCTTTACTGATTCAGTGACAAGTTAAAACTTTACGGAGTTAAAACCGGTAACTGACTCAATGAAGAAACATCCCCTTCGGTGAGCAGTGCGCAGCAAATAAAATGCAGACTACGATTTAAAACAATTAATTAATTAATTAGAAACAATTTAACATAAACATCAGAATCCACAGTCATAAGAAAACATACCACGGGCTAAAGGCCCATTAGAATAAAACACTCCTTCTAAACGCAAGGAGAGTTGGGGCAAACCATTGTTCTGGAAGTTAAGTTTTCCAGAGAGAGGAATATCAGGAACAATGAACATCCAGATGGGCAAAGATTCCCAGCTAGGCTCACCTGCCCTCCTCCAGAGGAGCAATCACATTGACAGAATTAACCTTGGTAAAGCACTCCCTGATGAAGCTAGTGCCGCCGCACAGGGTTTTATAGAAGAAAAACAGCACTTTGACTTGGGCCCAGAGCACGATTGACAGCCACTGCAAAAATAATAATATAATAATATAATTCTACAGTATCCGATTTCCCCATCTAACAGCCCGGCTATCAAGTTATACCAGCATGGCTAGCAGCTTAGCTTCCAAGTTGTCTTTCAAGGTAAACTCACCTAAAAGACATTGTCGTGCTCTGTGTTGATTTCTCTATGATTTTCATCGAGTATATACTGACAATTTTATCATTTCTAAAGCTTAATTTCACAGGTAGGACAATAAGTAAATGTGGTACAGGAGTTCCCCACCCCCTTTGGAAGATATTTGTATTTTTGGCAAAGAAAGAGGAATGTGGTGGAAGTAAACCGATAAGGAACAAAAGTAAATCTTTGAGAGCACAGCAGGAAAGACTTTAAAACCACTTAAAACATAACATTAACATGCAGACAAATAAGAGTAAGATAATGGGCTCAAAAGAGTAAGAATTTCTGAAGACAAAGTGGGAAGAAAGAAGGGTTTGGGAATCTAGTGACCCAGGGAAGAGAGAAAAAATATTATTGATAAAAAGTTATAACTTGTCAATGTTACATCCTACGTGGCTCATAGAAAGGATATTAATCACAGATAGATACCATTAAATGACAGATGAAGTAATGCTGTAATCATTTGAATTATGATTCAGAAATTCGTATTCTCAGTCATTACTCTAGAAATCATGTATTTTTGTTGAAATCAGTCAATATGTGGTTTGGTTAAAATTAGTGTAACAGTTTTGTTATTGTAAGAGTCACAGATACATAAAGAAGGGCTCCGCCTACCAGTAAAATGATAATTTAATACTGTATACTGTACTTGGAGCGATCATCCCATAGCTCATCGCTACGGTGCAAGCGGGAACACTTGTAAAAGGCATACTCAGTCGGGCGGAATAAATCCGAAAACCGGGAAGCCGCTGGCTTCTCTCTGAGGGCAAAACGTTCATAGGAGGTCGGGCACCGAGGATCTCGGACGCGCTTGCGATTCAACTTGTCCCAAATGCCCGGAACGGCGCGGAGACGGAAGTGTCGCTGGCCAGGAAGGTTGCTCTTTGCCTTTGGATCTTTACGACTGCGAAAGTCTCCGCTGTTACTGAGAAGGTGTAAGGGCGACCGGACCCCAAATTAGACCGGGGGTACCGATTACCTCTCGGGTGAAGCAGGAACGGACGAGGCCTGGAGGTCCTCCTGCGCCAGACTCACTCGGGCCTTACCTCGTCGGATCGTCGCAGTCGAAAGCGCCACTAAGCAGGCGGGCAGAGCAGGCGTCCAGCCAGAGGGAAGCCCAAACGGACGCGCCTCCCGGGCCCGTTCTCCCAGCGGCCGAGAAGCCGCCGATCGCGGCTCTCCGCGAAACGCCGCTCCCGCCGCCGCGGGCAGCCAGTATTCAGTGACAGGAACGGGGTCTCCGAAAGCCGCCATCGCTACCACGCAACCGCTAATAGACTCGCGCCGCTAATCCTCGCTCCGGGGGGCAGGAAGGCGGCGCGAGGCAGCCGCGAAAGGAGCTGCTGCGCCCGCCGGAGAGCCCCGCAGGGGGCGGGACGGTCCGAGCAGCGATCGCGCCCTGCCCGGAGGAGCGCGCCGCAGGAGCCGCGTCCAAAGTGGAGGACAGGGCGAAGCTGGGACGAGCCCACGCGTGTCCGTCCCCGAGCAGCGTAGAGGCCCTGCGAGGGCGGGGATCCCGCGCCGTGGCCCTTCCCCGCGCCGGCGGTCGGAGGACCAGCGGGCCCGAAGCCCTTCTGGCCGCGGCGGGAGGGGAACCCGGCGGTCGCGAAGCGATTGCGCGTTTCTTCGAGGCTTTACGCCCGCTTGGTGACGCGGGG
>JANHZU010003357.1:75186-85279 GCA_032468055.1 Acrochordus granulatus
CTCCCTCTCATGTCAACTGCAAGCAACCAGAACCGTGGTGATTAATCTCAAGAAGAAGATTTATTGTTAGTCACCTGTGTTACAGGCATCTCTGCAGACTGGCTGAATTCCCTTGGGATAATGCTTGAGGATGGGAGGGGGCAGGCCTGTGCTGTTTACAGGGTGTCTAAGCTCAGTTCCTTCTTCACACTTGCCTGCAGGCTAGCTGGAGATTCAACCACAGTCATTGGGAAAGGCCCTTGGCAAAGGAGAGCCGTGCAGCAGACTGAGGCATTTGCTTTCATCATCCCCCCTTTTTTTCTGTTAGTAGTAATAGTAAAAACCATACAGAATGACATTGGTCTTTGGATGTTTTTGGAGCCTCCCCTCCCTCATCATTAGATTTTCTTGTTAATGCAGGTTTTGTTTTGTTTTGCTTTTGTCCTTTTACAAGATCTAGTCATTTTTTCAAGACTATTGTTACTTGAAACTTCTCTCTACCGTCTCCCAGACATATAAGACATGTCCCAATCCTGCTGACTTTTTTCATAGTCTTGAAGACCTATTTTATGTTATTTGTAGTGTTGTTTATTGTTGTTATTTTGTTTTTAATTGTTAGCCACCCAGTCATGTATCTGAGATGGGCGACCATATGCATTTAATAAATGAGTAAATAAAATAAATACTACTGCTAATTTATGCTATTTTACCTCTGTCATGATCAGAATTAACCCCTAATCTTTGTAAATCAGAAGCAGCAAGAAAGAGTTTCACATATGCCCTTTTAAGCTTGCTCTATTGTTTCTGCTTTGTGTATAACCCAGGTTTTCTATTCTCTCTGTGTTAGGCAGTTTTGGGGGGGTTAACACATTTTTTTCAATATATTTTTTCTAATTTTGAAAGACAGGCTTCTCTAAGTCACAAGGGCTGAGTACATATACATTGTGTATGAATTTCATAATTATTGTTTCTTCAAGAATCCAGTTAGTTGAGTTCACTGTTCATGTTATATTATAAAACAATGTAAAGATATCGTAATGGTTGAGTTCACAAAACTTATGAAGTCCAAATCAATGAAACAATATTATATCTTAGTATAGCATGTGAACGAGTAATTCAGTCTCAGCTCTGAGAAGCCTTGTATTTTGACTACATAGTCATCATAAAGAGAACTTGAATTTACCATTAATACAGAAATTATGAATTAAATGATGTGGGATTAAATAATGAATTAGTATTAATCCATGTCTGGTTTTACCATGGTTTACTGAATAAGCCAGAATTGGTTAATTTCCATAATACAGTATACTAATCCATACACTATGCTTTACAAATCAAAATAGCACACGAAACCTGTATCAAACAACCAACTCATGACTTAACCTAATGTAAGCACAAAGTCTATGATTTAACACTGCAGTTTCCTGAGAATTAGGGAGCATGAGCTAAGCATCCATGTGATTTTTACATGACAGTAGTCTCCTTTTGACCTAAATGAACTAATTATGACTCCTAAACACACCTCACATTATCCTTCAGTAGTATCATAGACATTCTCAGGTAATCATGACACCATAGAAATGATGACATGCACATAGTACTGTCATGATACAAACTTTCTTTGTACTTGTATCCAAATATATGTAAGATGCAAGAATGTAAGTCATGGGGTTTACATTACAACATCATGAAGTGTGTTTTGTCATTTGCCTCCCTTTGCATTGGGACAAATAGGATGGTCTATTTCTAGAAGAAGATTAGTAATGCTGGATAAAATGTATTTCAAATAAGATCATCCATTGCTGCTCACCTGTTCCTTAGAGAACTCTTCATGAACATTGCAAATGAATGTTCTCTAGAAGTCCAGTTGACATTTCCTGTTTCAGAAATGTCTGAAATGTCTGTCTCATCCATTTTTTCTTTTGAGATAAAACACATCTATATAATAAACCATATGTAATCAGTAAAGTTAGCCAAGAAGAAATTCTTACCATTCATGAACATTCCTGCCTACCTACCAATCTATCATTTCTCTTTCTCTCTCTCCCTCTCCGCATCTGTCAATCCCCGGTTAAACTTTCTAGGTCACATGTGATCTCTGTACTAATGATAGGAATGATGTCAACAGGGGATTCACAAACTTCATTGCATTGAGCAACATTCCTACCCTCAAAGAGCAACAAGAACAATAGTTAGGGAAAACCCAGAGCTAACCGTATTAACATGCATGAGTTCTGGAATTTACAGAAAAGCTGTTTAGCAAAAATTTATCCCCTCCTCTCCCAAATAATAAAAAACATTGGCATTTGTAAATTCTTTGATCCAAGAATATATCTTAATTAAGTTTTTTTTGTGAGTCATAGTTTTAAAAAAATGTATCATCAAGGGAATGCTGACCCCAAGTGGCAATGGAAATCAGTGCAGAGACCAAGATGACTAACTCCATGCATTTCTTTCAGCTCAAAAATCCTGATTAATTTTGCAACATGGCCACACTGCAATGGTTTCATCTAGCAGCATTACATTATAATGGTACATGTCATGTGGCTCTATTTCTCTAAATTTCTTGCCTAGAGAATTTTAATAACTGCAATAATTAACAATAGTTAACAAACCAACGAAATGAAGATACTGGTATCCACATGATTAGACTGAATAATAGACACTGAACTCTAAGCACCTTATTTTCTGCCCTGCTGAGTTTTAGTGTCTTACTGGGTTCCTTCAGTATCCCTTCATATGGTTGAGATTCTCCTATTTTGGGGATGAGGTGGGGAGATGTAATTTTATTTATTTGTATTCCTTCTTTATTATTTTATAAACAACTCAAGATGGTGAATATATTTAACCCATCTCCTTCTTCCTATTTCCCCACAACAACAACACTGTGAGGTGAGTTGTGCTAAGAGAAAGTGACTGGCCCAAGGTCACCCAGCTGGCTTTCATGGCTAAGGTGGGACTAGAACTCACAGTCTCCCATTTTCTAGCCTGGTGCCTTAACCACTAAATCTAACTGGCTCTCAGATATAATGTTAGGGTTTTTATTAATGGGGTACAGAATACAAAGACTGTGTTTGTTTTTCCACACAAAACATTTTTGTTGCACAAAATTAAACTCCTATCTTATTCTACAACCTTCCTATTATTATAAGATTATACCTACAGTCTATAGAAATTCTACAGAATTTCTTATCTTATCTGGGTGGGTTCTCTTCCTGCCCCATCTCTCAGCTATGCCTCTCAACAGTCTTGCAGCTCCAAGAAGCTATGTTTTGCTTTCAGTTTGCTTTCTATAAAACAAACTCTCCAATTAAGGAAATGTTGGTACTGTTTTAATTTCCTTCCCATGTAGCCCCAAAACGCTGGCTTCCAGGAGAGAAAATAATGCCTGCTCACTCTAAAACAAATAAGTCCAACCTTGGCAACTTTAAGATGTGTGGACTTCAACTCCCAGAATTCCTCAGCCAGTTTGGCAAACCCACCAACCCATTGAGACAGAGACATGTACATCCTAAAGACTGAACACCAAAACATAGCAATGTAGTATATGCTAATCCAGTGCAGTGAGGAGTGTTTAGAGCTCTAAATTGGAGAAACCAAGCAGTTTTACACCTGAGGATGGCCCAGCACAGGAGAAGCCACACCACCAGACCAGAATCAGCAGTTTATCTTCATCTAAAGGAAAAGGGACACTCACTTGAGGACAATGATGTTCACATTTTGGACAGAGAAGATAGGTAGTTTGAGAGAGGAGTGAAGGAATCCATCTATGCCAAACTGGAAAATCTTTCCCTCAAAAGAGGTGGAGGCCTCAGACACAACCTGTTCCTCATTTTTCATGCAACTCTTTCATTATTTCCCAGGAAGATTAAGACCATTTCAGAGGCTCACTCAGGAGATCATCTTTACAGCCCACTTGGAGATGAATAAGGGGTTTAGGAGTTGAACAACTATATCCCAAAGACTATCTATTCACATCTCCTATTGTCCATCTAACAAGCCTAATCAGGTTAAGTGAGAAATACAGCCACCCTAGAAGACATATATGGGGTCCCCTAACCAACGTTTTTTCTCAGACTGAAGAAGCTGCTTGGATAAGGAGTGAAATATCTTCAACCGAAAAGAAAAGAAATCTAGTTGCCATGACTCAACCTCCAGATAATCCTTGAAATTACAACCATAATGGAGCCTGCCCATCATGGTTGTAAGTTGTGACAGTTGTAAAACGCATTGGTTGTGTGATTTTATGACCATTTTTTACAGCAGTTATTAAGCAAACTAATAATTCTCTGTGGGTGTGGTTTTAGTGAAAACCAGGAGTAAATGCTGGTTTTTGGCCAAACCGTTGTAAAATGTGATCACATGACCATGGGATGCTGCTGTAATTGCAACTTTATTGCCAAGCACCCAAAGTTCAGCCACATGACTGGAGGGGGCAGGACAAGCTGTTGTAAATGTGAATCCTGGTCACAAGTAGCCCCAAAGTGGAGTAGGTCTGTTGTAACTTCAAACAGCCACTAAGTAATTGGTTGTAAGTTGAGGGCTACCTCTATGATTCTGAAGTATATATTAGACAGAGCAAGCAAACTGAAATTTACTTTATGACCCTGAAAGAAAAGGAGAGAAATAAAAAAAAACAGGTTTGTGGTCTTTTCTATGGAATGGAATCAATATATGAGTACAATAAAAGACACTTTATGTTAGAAAGTGTTAATATTAGTGGAAAGGGTGCCCTTGGAACCTCCTTAAAAGAGTAGAATTTGAGGGGCTGAGTCAGCCCATAATAAAGTCATCTCAGGTTGTTATCAGATTCTATATTCCTGGTGTAAAGTATATTCATGGTATATTTTCCATTGCTCTGTAAGACCTATGAATCATTTCAGCAAACGAACCCAAGCTTGTGGGTTTTCAGGAGCCCAAGAATTTATTGTCAGTGGCGTGCCAATAAAAGTTGCTTTGCTCTCCAAATTCTTGGCTTCTTTACTTACGTGGGCACTTTTTCCATGACAACCTGGTGTCGCAGTATCTGCCTGTACCTTTTATCCTTTCCGACCCTGAACCTGCCTAGAAATATTTGTTTGGGCAGGGCTGGCTTTAGATATTTCAGTGCCTGAGGCAAAGTCATCTTCTGGCATCAACTATGGTATGGATCATTTTCCAATTTTGTTAGGAAATTCAACAGTATGTCCTCTTGTTTCTTTTTTATTCTTCAAATTTTTGACGTTTAGGATTGCGATTTTCTTTTCTTGGACATAATCACCCTATTTATTGTGAATCACAGTAAATAATTTTATTACATCAGCATCCATTATTGTCACATGGCAACAATTGTACAAAATTATATTTAACCCTTAAGTGTGCACGCTGGTGCATTGAGTGTGCCATTACTGCTTTTCTGGGTATAACTTCAATATGCTGATGATCACATGACACACTTGCTCAGGACTTTTCTGTCGGATCTTTGTCTTGCTTTGTTACATTTAACAGTCTCCTGAGATCCAGAGCTGTAATAATAATTTCTTTTTTTGTGTGATTTGAAACATCCAGTTACTGTGCTGTTTTCACAACCACTTGACCAACTTTGGGGTGTTTTTGAAAAATGTAGAAAGGAAAAGTTCTAAAGCAACGAAGAAAAAGCATTTGATTGTATACTATATTCATATGGTATGTTTTGGAAGTCTTCAATTTTAGCACCCTCTAAAATTTGGTGCCATAGGGACTGCCTCAATTGCCTAACCTAGAACCAGCCCTGGTTTGGGATTTCAGGAGCAGGGAAGCATCTGAGGATTTTTGCAGGAATGAGTTTGAGTGAGTGAATGGCTGAAGAGGAGGACTGTGACCGCACAGCGCTCATTTCCTCCCTCACAACATCTGAGGAGACACAAACTGCCAATCATACAGGGCAAAGTTCTGGTCAACAATAGTGACTAGCGATTGATGCCATTGTTACTGGTTTTCTGCATAGAAAGAAAATGGCCATCAGGAATTTTAGCTTTGGTGGCTGAGGTTGATGCTCTACATTAGGCTTGGCAGCTAGTCCAAGGAAAATGGGTTGATAATAAAGACAGGCTCTGGGTGTACATTTGCGTTGTTTTGTTTCATTTTTGTTGTTGTTCCGTCACTCAGTCGTGTCTGACTCTTTGCACCTCATGGACCGCAGCACTCCAGGCCTCCCTGTCCCGCACTGTCTCCATGAGTCTGCCCAAACCAATGCCCATCGTGTCTACAGCGCTATCTAACCATCTCATCCTCTGCCGTCCCCTTCTCCTTTTTGCCTTCAATCTTTCCCAGCATCACAGTCTTTTCCAATGAGTCCTCTCTTTGCATGAGGTGGCCAAAGTATTTCAGCTTCAGTATCTGCCCTTCCAATGAACGATCAGGGTTGATTTCCTTTTGCTTTATTTTATCCAGCCCTTATTACTTTATCAATGGCGAATATCCCTAATACTCTTTTTTCCTCCTATCGCCCAGCCACTTTCATGCCTAAAGCAGAACGAGAACTCAGGGTCACCTGGTTTCTAGGCCAGCACCTTAAACATTTCCTCAAACTGGCTCTCAATGAACTGGCATTGTTCACGACTATGGGCCAGTGTAGCGGGAAAGGGAGTACCTGGCTGCAGCAGGCACTCTTACTAAGAATACGGGAGTAGTAATCAGCACTTCAGGATTTTTTACATCTGTCTTTGATTATCATTTGTTAGGATAATGGGACTTTGTTTCTAGCAATGAGACGGCTGATGCAGCAACTAAACAATCTACCCTGACAGTCTTGAGGTGGCTGTGAATTATTTTGTGCTGAATCACTGAACTTCAATTACTAGTGAAAAGGGAGGGAAGGACATTTGATTATGGTGTGGATACTCACAAATTGAGGAAGAACCGTGGGTGGCTCTGGACAGCTGCCTGTTTTGGCATGATGAGCACATATAGTGGGATTGGGAAGCCATGAACATCGGATTCAGTCTTACGATTTGCACCAGGATTAAATTAAGACATTATGGCCATGATTTCTACAGGTGGGGGCTTGAGATCTCCCATACGTGGATTGGACTACCCTGCAGGGCCTTTTGGAGGCCTACAAATCGATTTTATGGAATTGCCACCATCAAGAGGCTATAAATATGTCCGAGTGATTGTGTTTTCTAAATGAACAGAAGCCTTTCCTACAGGAAGGCTGATGCCATCGCAGTAGCTAAGGTTTTATTATGTCACTGGTACCTAGCTATGGGATCCCCCGCTTACCCTTTGGCCACGGAACCCGCTTCGTCAATAATGTCATTTCTGCTTTAGGAAAACCCTTGAATTTAGACCCTAAGGCTCCATGAACTTTCTGCCCACAGTCCAGTCCTCTGATAGAACAAGTGGGGCCTTGAAAAATAATTGGGCTAAAGTCACCCAAGACTGTAATTTGTCCTGGCCAAATGCCCTGTCATTAGCCTTAATGAGTATGTATAATTAACCAAGTAGTACTTTAGGGCTATCATTCAATGAGGTCATTATGGGACAACTTTGCACACTTCACTGAATATTTCAGTAATAAAACCAAATTCAACCACAATCTCTTATTAATGGCAAGCTTTGTTTTCTATCCTTCAGCAGAATAAAAATAGCAATGTACAACGTGATGGACGATAAGGCGGGAGAGGGGGGAAATTAAAATACACCAGTGGAAAACTTCTTTAAATCCCAGGTGAAAAGGTCTTTATCGAGTCTTATTAATTACTCCAAGTATGCTGGTCTTACATGGTGAGTATATCAGTCTCATTTAAAAAATGTTTCCTCTTATTTTTTTCCAAGGCAAAGGAAATTTTACGAGTGGCAAAGGACCAGCATCCATAAGCTTGGACTACCATTTGGTGTTCATAGCTATTAGACTCAGTTGGACAAGATGTTTTCCCAGTTGACCCTGCTTTTGTTCTACAGTAGGGACTGAGATTTTGGGAGTGGGGATGGGATTAGAGGAACAAATTTGTGTTGGGTATGTTCTTGTTAGCCACCCAGACCTCCTAGCATGCTCATTACCAACAACTCCAACAATCTGGATAGGACAGTTCATAAGCTATGCCATAAAGATGGCAATAAAGGAGATCTTTCTGTCCAACTGCCACCACCCCCAAAATCTGGAAACTACTCCTACTTGGGTATCCACTAAAGCCACAGCAGGAAGCCATCCTGATAGTACCTATGGGAACTGTTGATGATTGTGCAATACTGTACCCATTACACCCACTGTGTTTTGGGAAGGGGCTCTGTTACAGGTAGTCCTTGAGTTATAACCAGTTGTTTAGTGACTAGTCAAAGTTATGACACTGACGAGTGATTTACTAGTCCTCACACTACAACCAATTCACTTAACTGCAGTGATTTGCTGAATAAACATGGCAAAAACGTTGTAAAACTGGATATGATTCACTTAACCACCTTGTTTACCAATGGAGATTCTGGCCCCAATTGTGGTCGTAAGTTGAGGACTACCTGTATAACACAGAAAAAATGCCTGTTGAATAATATGCTTGTTTTGCTATTTAATATTCAATTTGTAAATTTGGATATATATTGGTTATTGGGTTCTGGACTGTTTGTCAATTTACAAGATCCTGTTGTCCTGAGAATTACACTCACATGGTACAAGGAAATGCTATCAACTGTCTTACATGGGCAGGAGCTTGTGAAAATATAACCTGGCAAGGTAATTAATCTGGACAAATGGCATGTTAATGACCACCTCCAGAAGCTGAAAGCCACAGCTAGGCTTCCAAATTATAACAGAATTAAAACCAATTCTTTAAACCTTCTACTTCAAGTTCAAAATAAAATCACAAAGATACAAGCAAAAGGACAAGCAGCTTTCTGCATTGCAAATAATTAGTTCATGCCCTCCATCAAAAAAAAAAAAAATCTTGGTAACCTATTGCAAGGGAAAAGAGAGAGAAATCAGAGTGCCTCACTTAAAAAATGCCTGCAGGTAAAATAGGTCAAAGTGCTAAAAACTCTTCAATGACTACAGAATAGATAATGTTTAAGCAAACTGCATTCTTAAGCCTCCATTAATAAAAGCATTTTTTAAAATTCATTTTTCTGCTCTTCAGAGCAACCTAAAGAATACTGAGGTGCACGCACCCCTAGTTTCAAACAAGTAAGATGCGGAAGAGGTTACATTGAGGTTTATTTGAGAAAAGCATCAGTGCATTCTTTCTTAAACGGAAAAAGGGGTATTTAACACATACAATTAAAACATAATTTGCAAAGATACAACAGTACAGTATGTAGTGTAAACATTCAGCACCAGCATTTCAAACAATATGTTCTTCAGAGAAATTGCAGCTGTTCTTCACTCTTCGTGTTTCAAGATATTTAGGAAAAAGCTAAATACGACTCAAGTGACTAAGTACAGAATCGTTTTCAAGACTATACTATGTAATAATTCAAATCCAGCCCTTACAAATATTCAGAAACATCACCAGCCTAGGCTCTGCTGCTTTTTCCAGAAGAAGATGGTAGATTGGAGATTGGAGTAAAAGGTGGCTGCAGAATGAAAGGACTTCTTCTGAAGTGATATGGTGGTCTTGGGAAATGGAGAGGAGGTACAACAGCCACAAGGGCGTTGGAAAACTTTAAACGGAAACAGAGTTGCTCAATCCCTCACTATTAGCCACTGAGGGAATACATGATTGAGTTATTTGTGGTCTTAAAATGTCTTTTTTTATTCTTCATTATACAAACCCAAGTATCTTGTTTTCTGTTCTCCAAAAAACCCACAAAGCCATTCAGTTAAAAATAACAACAACACAACTAAGTCTACATATCTACTCTATGATTCTTAAAAAATATATATACGAAAATAAATCTAGCAACTCATAAAGTCCAGCCTATTGAACACAAATGAAAACGGATTTGACATTCGCAATAAAAGCGAAGATTTTTATAACAAGTGGCTAAATACATAAAAACCGTGTCACATTCATCTGGAAAATCTTTGCCAGATCTTCAGAACAAAAAAGTGCAACCTGTAATGGCTTGTATTTTTAAAAAGTCAGTAACTTTCTATTAAAAAGCATCAGAAAAATGCATTTAATCACCATTCAGAACCATTTTCTTTGCATTATAAAAATGC
>JANHZU010003357.1:130054-148134 GCA_032468055.1 Acrochordus granulatus
TTACACTAGATCTGCTAGAGTAGCTCATATTCCCTCACAGAAACAAAATAAACTCAAACTGCCACCCTAGAATTCTTGAATAATCTAAGAATGAGGCAGAAAAATAGGGGAAAATGTAGGAAACAGGAAGGGTTGTGTCATTGTTGGAGTGTTCATGTCCCACTCCCAGATCCATACATCAACATGCAAATAACTAACACATTCATCACTTCTGAATGAGATTTAAAGGTAAAGGTTACCCTGCCAGTCGTGACCGACTCTAGGATGTGGAGCTCATCTCCATTTTCAAGCTGAAGAGCCAGCATTCATCTGAGGACGCTTCCATGGTCATGTGGCTGGCATGACTAGACGCCAAAAGCGCACAAACACTTTTGGTGGTACCTATTTATCTACTTTTATTTTTACATGCTTTTGAACTGCTAGGTTGGCAGGAGCTGAGGTGGACAACGGGAGCTCACTCTTGTTGCACGGCAGCACCGGGTCTCAATCTCAGGACGTTGACCTTCCAGCCGACAAGCTGAGCATCTTAACTGCTAGTACCACCACACGTCTATAATCATACGTAGAACGAGATTAATGACTCTGTAAAAAAGAAGCACTTCACATTTTGGTTGATCATCCTGCGAGTATATGAAACATCATAGACACCCAGTGTGTGGCAGTGATTTAGATATTAGATGTGGACTGGGAAATTCAGGTTCAAATCTATCTTCAGCCATAGAAGCTTTGTTCAGGTTGTTCCCTCAAGCCAGCCTATTTCAGAAGATGTTCACTTCTCCAAGTGGAACACTTGGAGCAAAGGTGAGATATAAATCCCATGATTAAATGACATTGATTTCGTATAAACTATTCACTTCCATCCCTCTTTATGACACATAAGGCCACTGTTAAAACCATTGTCCACCATTAATCAAAACCACTGAGAAACATCCAAGAAATTTGTCAGCATCAAGTTATGGTGACACAACATTCCATGCAGGAAGGGAACAGTTATTTTATATTATAGGTTTTGATTATAGGTGGTGTTCAGCTTTACTTACATATCTAATTATTTAACAGCTGGTATGAGTCAGACGGATAGAGGATTAGAGGTTTTTTTAGTTTTTTTTAATTGTGGTTTTTAAAAATGCTTTAATCATGAGCTACAATAGGGAAACAAGTCTGGTCACATCAAACAATTTTGGTTCTCCCAAATCTGCTGAACACTGCACTGTTGCTTAGAGACCTGGCAAGGAAAATGCCCAACACGGTTTATCACTGAATAAAATCTTATTTTAAAAGTTTTGTCAGAAGATGAAACTGACGTTGAGAGCACAAGAATTGATTCATAAGTGATCCGAAAAATTCAGCTACTTTCTATCTTCTTGTATTATTTACCTTGGCCAAGATGATGATGACCTGCCTGCAAGACGCCAACTTTCTTGTGCTGCTGGGAAGTAGTTCCTAATACCGCATGTAAAATCCAAACAGAACCCTCTAATTTATAATAGTGGCTTCTGGGTTTATTAGGCACTGGAAATCTTCCTTTAGATAGGAATGAAGATGGCGAAAAAGGTTATTATAGTTAGGATGTCCCGATTCAAACAAAACTGTACAGATACATACAGCTGAGAAAAAAACTAGTTCTGCTTTTCGAGGAAGCTTATCTGATGTTATTGATCATTTCATTAAGAAACCTGAAAAAATTCAGGAAGTCTACCTGCCGCCAATGGGATTCTGCACAATAAAATTAAAACAACTGGGGTAGATCTATGAATTTATTGTCGTTCAGCCATGGATTATGACATCATTTTTGCATGAGAAGCTGATCCAACAAGTGAAAGCATGAAGAATTTCCTTAACTGGATAATCATCCTGTACGACTGGAAAGGTGAATTCAATTATTGTTCAATTATTGTTCAATTTCCAGTACTGTATCTCCATTCAGCTTGCCATTTTAGAACAACGCTGAACTATACCACTTGAAACATTAATTCATTTGTCTGGATTTACCTCCCGAGAATCACATGGCACCAAATCTAATGTCTTCTTGGCACCAGACAAAGATTCTATTTTTAAACTTCATGCCCAGGTTTTGTAGCATTTCCTGTCTCTTGTTATAGCATTTTTGGCAATTTATTGCTTTTTGTTAACTGCTAATAGAGGTAAAGAAACACAAAATACTGTACTGACATATGTTTTGAAATGATATTTCTGCTGAATTTAACTAAACATATGCATCATTGTAATCCACACTGATCTTTGATCTTAAATAATGAATCTAACCATCAGTAAACAAGGAAACAAGGAACTGTGTCAGCTAATACCTCAAAGCAGAAAACACTGAAAATATATGTCTTGCATGGAAACTAAGCACAGCATAGTTGTAGATCTAGTAAAATTAGGAAGACTTGCATCCAGAAACTAAATTTACCATGAAATCCTAAATATATGGAAATAAATCCTATCAAATTCATAGAATTAACCATTAAATAAGCAGCTATAAGATACAACCAAAGAGTAAGGATACCAGTAGTTAGAATGAAGATATTAACTCCCACAAACATTTTAGTTTGAACATGTATACATGTATATTTATATATAAATATGTATAAAAACATTTAAACACTTTTGTATAAACAGTATTGCATTTAAGCCATTTAAATTGATATTATCCAGCCTATTATTTTATAAAGCATTGGATTTTTCTCACTAAAAATAAAATTAAATATTATTTTTAATTTAACATATTTTAATCTGTTAGTAAATAAATTGCCAAGTGAAAAAAATGAAAGGAAAAGTGTAAATAATTTCTAACATAATAGTATAATTAACCCATGTGAGTATTTAAGGAAAAAGTCATTTTCTTTTATTACATTTACAAAATGTAGTTCTGATTTTCATGGTATCGCTTATTTGAATTGCTTTTAACTAACGAGTACATCTGACTCATATATGGAAAAGTTTTATCATCACAGCTGATAATTCGCTTTGTTGAACTCAATATTAACTACTCTTAGCTGCATTCTCAGGTATAATTAAGTTGGCTGTCTTTTTCTTCATTAATTAAATGCCTTGAAATGTCAATATGTTTGGATTTCTATCTGAAATCAACACGCACAAGTTTTGGAATAAATTAACAGTTTTCTGCACCCTATTCTATCATGAAAAATAATCTAAGGAAACCCTGATTCTTTAGACAAGCCTCTGATTCTAGCATATTAAAAATGAAACAAAAAGATGAGGAAATCACACATATATTGGCAGAAATTTCAAAAAGAAGTAGCCTCTGACAGGAAAACAGCTGAAAAGTAGCCAAAATGCACGCTTGCAAATACCGTGCAAAGTGATCTCATTGGATCTTAATTCTGAGTGAGGAAGTTTAGGATTAATTTAATAGGATATCAGTCAAGAAATAACTTTTCTCTCCTTTTCTCATATCATGCAGTTAAGTCAGGGATTTCAACCTTGGCAACTTTAAAATGTGTGGTCTTCAACTCCCAGAATTGCTGGCTGGGGAATTCTGGATGCTGAAGTCCACACATCTTAAAGTTGCCAAACTTGAGAAACACCGCAGTAAATGTTTGTGGAGGAAGTCACCATCTTTTTAGGTGTGAGTTCATGAAATCAAGCTCTGTCTTTACAGGAAGGACCTGTTGGGGGTTGTCTTTGGAGATTCCAGTAAATTATTCCCATTGTGAATAAGTTAGGGCGGAAGCCTTTAGTCCTAGCCTTCAGGATTTCTAGTCAGAGCTCGGTGAGCCACTGCAAATCAGCAGAGCAAATTAAACTAGGTAGACCAACACCCTGACCTGGTTTAAAGGAGCTCCTGTAAACATGCATAAGTATTTAAGTTTTGCTCCTATTCAGTATTTTTGAACTTTGGGATGTTAAGGGGCATAGTTGCTTTTCAAGGTTGAGCTTGAGCTTAAAAAAAACTAGCTGAATTTAATTTTAAGTTACCAAATGCTAACTTAAAAGTTAGTTAAGTTAACCAAACTTAACTAACTTTTAAAAGTTAATTAAGTTACCAAATGCTAACTTAATCCTTCCATGGGTCTTTTAATAGTGCCCCCTTTTGTTGCGTTAAAAATTAGTAGTAATTGTAGGAAGGCATTGGGGGTTGCACCCAAGACCTTAGGAACCTCAAGTTGTGCTACCTAGTGTTATCCAGTTGTGTTATTGTCACTCTCCCCATGCTGAGGAAGAATTGAGAAAGACAAATGAGTAATTTCCTCCCTTCAGCACTTAGGGGCTGTCACTGGTGTTGTTTCTGTTTACCATGATTAGAGAAAGAAGAAGGCCACTACTGACTCCATAGTCTTTCACCATCCTTTAGTTACAGATTGGCTTTCATTACCTTTTGAATGCCTAAATAATGTTCACCTTTCTGATTTTGTCACAAAGTCAAGAAAGGCAAATAATGAAATGCTTACATTGCTTTTTTTCCAAAGTCATATATTTTCAATATTCACTCAACCAAGACCACACAATAAGTCATATCTTGTTGGGTTCTCCTAAGCAGATGACTTCATTTCTTTGGACTGCAGCTCAGTGTTTGGGCTGCTGTCATTAGTCATAAATATAAAACTTTAATAAAGCATTAGTCATTTAACTCAAAGGAAAAATATTTCATAATAAACTCTTAATGAGACAGTGCTTGTCTGTGTTTATTTTGCAACTATTCTATTACTTTTACCTAAGAAATTAATGCAAATGTACAAAAAGCTACAACAGTTTATTTTGAAAGGTGCTGAAAGTGGGCTCCAGTGGGATGCCATAGAGTGAAGAGTCAAATTATTTACTACATGCCAATTTTTTTCCACAGTGAGTGGTTGCAAGATATTTTTGAAAGAAGTCAGCAAATTAATTGCATGCTGAGGAAGGGAAAATGTACAGACTTCCTTCCTTCCTTCCTTCCTTCCTTCCTTCCTTCCTTCCTTCCTTCCTTCCTTCCTTCCTTCCTTCCTTCCTTCCTTCTCTAATTATTCATCTGAATATAATACAAAAGTCTGCATACAATAAGTATTCACTTTTCCAACTTTCTAATAGAGTACAGTAGGTAAATATGCAAACTTTAAGATGGGGGAGATTCGCATGAGTCAGAGGTTTGGCAACAGAATAAACAGAAAGTTTGGCAAAGTGGAAAAGGTGTGAATGATCAGAGAGGCTAGTTTATTTGACATCTTAAAAGTCTTGTTGACAATTAATAGGATTTGGCTTCTGAAGCTGGAGAAAAAGTATCACTGTAGACTGCCTGATGAAATCCCCAGGCTAAAGGGTGTATACTGGGGGCTGCAAAATAGGAGGGCTATCTAATACTTGGAAGGTCAAATAATGTTAGTAGGGCAGGCTATGAGTAAAGACAAATTTAATTGAAAGTTCAGAAAGCTCCAGAACCTATTAAGAATCAGAACTAAGCTAGAAGGATTGAACATTAATGAACAGGCTAGTCTGATGGGATGATATGTTAATTCGTAACAGCCTTGATCCCTGGCTAAGTATTCATTCAGTGCATTAACATTATTTCTGAACAGTGTGACCCTAAATTAAACCAGTTTGGGAGGGGAAGAGAGAAAGGTAGAATCCTCAAAATCATCAGAGGCATGTTTCACATATGCTTGACCTTGATATAACTATTGTATTTTAAGGGCAGCTCTAATTATTTAAAAATAGAGTGATCACTGTGCCTTTGGCTTGCCTTGAATCATGTGTAACTGGAACTATCAAAATACAGGAGCACTGAATGCCCTGATACTGATGCTCTATGAAATGCACCTTTGTGATTTGTATGTTATGGACCATCTGAGATCATTCTGTTGACAAAGTCTGTAATAAACTCCTATGCATTTTTCTGGGTTCAGTGTGGTAAATCAAAGCCTATGGAATTTAATTTAGCAAGGAATTGTTCAATGCTTCCCAACCATGGCAATTCCAGATGTGTGCAATTATGAATAAGTTGGGGAATTCTGAAAGGTGAAGTCCCCCTTTCTGGAAGTCAGTTGAGAAACAGTGGCACTAGAAAATGATCTCTGTGTGGCAAAATCCACTCATCATATGTCCTGTTCTTGTTGAAAGCTAGAAAACACCTGATTTTTGATTCAAGCTGAAGAAAGTTTCATTTTCCCCTCAAAAGTGGAAATGATACAAAACTTGGTTTATCAAGCAAATGGGATTCTAATTCCAATAAAAGAAAGGGAAGTGCTAATATGGAATTCCACATCAGAATTTAAGTAAGTAAATGCACCAGAAACAGACTCTACCTGTTATGCTTATTTTCTCCCTAGTACAATCTCATACTTAATTGAATGGATAGCTGAAAAAGAAACAATTACTGATCTACTTTTTTTTGTATAATGCTATAAGAAATGTTTCTGGCTATGCCACATTAATATAACAAGATTTCAAGAAATTATAATAATTTTCAATATTATTATCATACCCCTTTTGAATGTTTAGTTGGAGTTATTTTGGTATCCAAACAAAAGATAATCTCTATATAAGCAAATACATTTATTTTACAGTAATAATTAAAGAAGACATGAGAAGAAAGTTGTATAGACATTATTTTACAGGAAACAATATAACGAAATATAATTGCTTGACTTTTTTTCAGCTGTGAAGATAAGATGCAGCATAACAGTCCTTAAAGACTTTCATTGTACAGGCTACATCTTAGAACAATTAATTGGCTTGGCCTATAAAAGCTATTAATTTCTTATAATATCTTAAAAATATAAGAGATTTAAATATTTGAACTCACATTATGGGGTATGTGTTGTCATGGCCATGCAGAAATTATTTTGAAATTCAAATTATAGCCACATTACAGAACAGCCCTTCCAGGGAAATCATATTGAATACAACTACAAAATATCGAGAGATGGATTTAAATATAACCTTTTCTCTTGATTCTGGAAACAGACAGTCAAAAAATAAAAATCTATTGAGTGAGTCAGCCAAGGTAAGAAGGAATTTCTTTTGAGTAATGCTCATTTCTCTCTCTCTCTCTGTATGTGCGTGAATATATATTCTCAAATAAAATCATAGTAGTTTTAAAACACCTTCCCTCACTTTCTCTTAATTCTCATACCTTCTTCGCTACTGCTCCTCACCATCAGTTTTGTTTAAAACCAAGCACAAATCCTTTTCCAGGATTTTGAAGGTTTTTGAAAGTTCCAGATAGAAGAATGTAACAAAAAACACAAGATTCCAAACACAAAGGCTCTGATGTTTGGAAGAGAAACTATATTGAAGGGAGCTTCAGTTAGTAGTTGTCATTTTACTTATCCTGTGCCACAACCCTTGACAAAATGCCTCTTCTGCATAATAGAGGGCCTCTGTGAATGAACTAATGAGTCCAAGGTCATTTTCACATTAATGACTTATGGTATCTTCCAAAGCCATCTACCCATCATTACCAAAGTAGGAGTCAAGATAGGCTTTTTTTTTCAGTGATGCCTAGCTAATGCTATGAAGGCACTATCACTTCTTAGAAAAAAGAGATTACCTGACTTAATGATCAAAGTGACTGAGTTTGTTCTATTAAACACCATTCAAATTTGACTTAATGATCAAGTGACTGAGCAGTTCTATTAAACACCATTCAAATTTGTTAGCTACATTATGCTCTTGTTTCAGTTGGCATGCTATACCATAAACACTTATTTTTACGTTTCTTTTATTTTGCATTTAGAACTGGAATATTATTCTCCCATATTGAAATCATTCCAATTTGTTGGATTTTTGCTATTTTCCTACTAAATTACTCTTCAGTTCTTTGATTTCATGTGGTTTATGTATATGTCTTCTAAGATGAAAAGATTGTGATATGTGAGATATATGAGATAATTCACCAATATGCACTTTTGAGCTAGTTTTAAAGATTCCGTAAAAGACACATATCAGGAAGTGGCCTCTAGTTTGAGCAACATGATAAATTTATTTGATAATTTTTGTATGTTCCAGGCCATAAGTCACAAAATGAATGTGGAGTTTTGCCACTGGGTGGTTCCTTTGGCTCCTTGATGGATTACTCACAGTTTCCATTTTCCAGTCATTAGCTCAGTCCTCTTGCCAAGTAGCAGTTGTCAGTGCATCTTTAAGAGATTTGTAGGCTACCAATGTCTGCCAATCTTCAGAAAATCTGAGCTGAGAAACAGGCTCAAACCTGAAGATGGCCATTCATTCATAGAATCTTTTTCACAAAAAGGATGATTCACAACAAAAATAGGAGTGTGAGAACAATCTTCCCCTATCCATCATTCTTAAGATGTACTAGACTATCAACCTTGTAAGTCCCTGAGAGAGGCAGCAAGTTCAAGAAAGCTGTTCTAAGATGTATACTCAGTTTAGTGGACAAGACTCTTCCAGTTTATTGTACAACAAACATACTTACAGGTTCAGCTTTGTTTGAATTACATTGTATTAATCTGTATTAGTATTTTTAAATCTGTTCATTTACTCAGCTAATCTCATATTCTCCAAAAACAGCCACTGATTGCAATAGCCAGGAGGCCCCTTTTGATTGGTCTTTTATTAACCATCAGGTTTCTTGATTTATGTTTCTACTAATGGGGGTGCTTCTTGGGACATAGATAAGACTAGCTTAAACCAGTTATGAGCGGTTGAGGTTGAACTTTTGTACTCCAAAGCTCATTATAATGTTAAAACCACACCTTTTGAATATTTTAATGAGTATTAACAAGATCATACTAAACATACCACATACTACATATAAGCCAGTACACAGGTGTGAAACATCAGTTATGAGTCAACTGATTAGAACCAATGGATAAACTCACTTCAAAACCAAAATGTTTGTGCAGGTTATTTTCTGCTCAAGGAATAGTATAAAAGTAAGCATTGTTGAACTGCTTAAATTTCTGGGATGATGCCTAGATACCCTTCTTATTTGTGCACAAATAAAGAGATTCTTTTTTAATTACACTCCTTCAGCTTGGTTTGGATTATTGGCAAATTCATGCCAGGTAAATGAACCTTCTTTTAAGGACAATATCCTTACATCCAAATCTTCTTCAAATTTAGGCAGTCATACTAATTTTTGCATATTTTGGACTTTCCTAAAATTGCTCCAAACTGCTGAGGAATTCTACATTCCAAAGGTCACACACTCAGATGTTCTCAACTACTTGGAGAATATCTTCTACAATTAGATCCATGACTCAGAAGTTAAGATTCTGGGCTTGTTTGCTGGAAGGTCAACAGCTCACCACTTTGAGACCCAATGGGGTGCTGCATAATGGGGTGAGCTCCCATTACTTGGCCCAGCTCCTACCAACCTAGCAGTTTGAAAACATGCAAAATGCAAATAGATAAATAGGTACCACCTTTGGTGGGAAAAGTAACAGCATTCCATGTACCTTGGCATATAGTCATGTTGGCCACATGACCACGGAAGTGTCTTTGGACAAACATTGGCTCCCTTGGCTGTGAATTGGAAATAAGCATTTCCCCCTAGAGTCAGCCACGACTGGTAGGGAAAACCTATACCTTTATTAACATTCATCCTAGAGCCCTCAAAGTCATGTGGCATTATCAAGCACCATATTATGAATTTATTAATTATTATCACAACTTTGGCATTATCATTGCTCTTAATTTACCAATCAATTATACCCATGTAAAATAGCAAGATTGAAATGAATCACCATTATAAAGGTTTCTTGACTTAGCTTCTATCTTCTATCTTGCTTTTATGCTTTGGTGTGAGATTAAATTATGTTCCTTGCTCCTTAAGCTGTGTTAGTTATTAATTAAAATTGTGCACAAATGTCATGGAAGCCAGCCTAGCTGAGAGTCAATTGCTGCAGTCCTTATGCAGACTTTCTAGAAGAGAAAAGAAGCGAAGGTGCTTAATGAGCTGCCTCTCTGTGTGCATATGTGTTAGTAGGAAGATATGCACCTCACTGATGCAGATTACAGTTGTTGAGTGAGGGGAATCCTTTCCTCACATAAGCAATGACATTGATCTCCCTGGTGAAGCTTCTACTAGCCACTGAAGAAGAGGGAATTCCAGTTTCCTCTGCTGTCACAGCAGCTCTTGGAAGTGATCTAGATCATAGTTGTGTCATGAGGGAAAAGGATAGGCTTGCTTTCTGGCTATAATACTTTTTGGCTTTGAACCAGATTTCCTGCAGCTACTTTTACAGAAAGATTCTTATTCTTATGAAGAAAGTATAAAATAGTTGATCAGTGACAGGACCCAAGATTAGGTGGGTTCAACATTCCAAAGTTCTCCGTCACATTTTTGACTACAGGCAAAAGCATTTCAGGTGACTCACACACTGAATATGCCTAGACAGGAAATTGGCACAGATCCCTCAGTTAATATCATAAGTTTTGTATGGTGATCATTCTTAAAGAACTTTGCTCAGACTTCCAACATATCTGTCCTTGGATAACACAATTGCTAGGCATGCATATGCATTCAATACAGCAGAACATGAATGAAAACACGACTGAATTTATTAAGATCACAGTTCTATTCTTGTTATTTTGGAGTTCACTGAGACTATTTCTTGACTGGCATAATGTGCTTTCTAAAGAAACCTTTAGAATGAAAGTGTGAATTGTAAATGGTTTCTTCTCAGCATCAGGAAGAAGTAAGAATAGCTTGTCTTAATAGTAAAGCACCTGGTCAACTTTGTTTGGGTTCAGCAGCTAAGCAGGGTTAGGCCTAATTAGTACTTGGGTGATAGATCTACTGGAAATACTGGAGCCAGATGTAAACTAGATGGCAAATTAACTTCCTGGAAAAAAGCAAAGGCAAATTGTTCCTGCATTGCTGCCAAGAAAACTACACAGAGGGATCCATGAAGTCACCCAAGCTGAACTCAGAGAAGTTTTGAAGGATAATTGCTTCAGATTGGACAAATGAAACACTCTTGCAAGCAAAGACATCGGAATAACTTTTTACAGGGTTTATTTTGTGTTTAAATTGAAGAAACAGAAGAAGAAATTTAGCAATGAGGATCTATTTGAGTAATCTAACCATGAAGTGGGACATTTATCCACGTCTTCAGGACCATCCAGTCAAATTGCACAAACACAAATTCAGTGAGCTGTTGTGCTTTTCTGCTTGTTCTTTGGCATAAGTTCCTTGATTTATCTGTTTTCCAGCTGAAGAATGAAATCAAAGTAGACAAAGGGATTTTAAAATGTCTTTGATTTGTTTCAATGGTAGAAATGTAAGCAAGACTCAATTTTCTTCATTAACATGGACACGAGGGAGAAATATTTAATGCTGCATGAATCCTAATATTTTTTTCTGGCTACCTCCAAAACAAATAACCAAACAAATAATCTTGTTATATAGAAGGATTCTCAAAATGTTAAACTACCAACTTGGGCAGTAAAGAAGTTCATTTTGTCTACTTCATATTTCTGAAACAAGTTCAGGCAGCATTATAATAGAAACAGATATATAATTGCAGGGTAATAAAACTATAAACATTGTTAATACAATAACAGTATATCTAGCATTGCTGATCATAACTATTGTCATTATTTGATATTTTAGGTGTTTTGTTTTTGTTTTGTTTAAGTATAGTTTTGACTGTTACATGTCTAGGATTTTCCTGGGTTATAGAGCAATACTTTGGGACTTTCTGCTAAATGCTATTTAAAGGAATGGGCTTAAATCACCTTGCTTTCACATAGCTTCCCTTCATTGCTATGGGGTTTGTAAAAAAAAAATCTCCCAGAAATTTGTGCCTGTAGATAAAATTAGTTGCCAAATAAACTGATTTGCAATAAAAATAGCACAAACAGCAGATTCATAGACATCAATCCTCCTGTCAGCAAAAAGTTCCTAAATTGTTGCCAGGACTTTGCAAATAAATGTCTTATTTTAACCTTGATCAAATAAACTAACTCCCTTGAAATAACTTGGTCAAATAAAATAAACTCTCTTTTACTTCTAACAGTCTTAATCTTAAGTTCCTTCAAACACTGTATTGTCATAAGATTTGATTTCTCTTCAGTTCTTCTTTATTCCATTGCATAGATGTCTTCAAGGGTTTAACAAGTCTCCTTCGTAGATCCAATAAGAAAACATTTTCCAAGTCATTCTCCTGCTTTCTCATTTGTATTTCCCTTTTAATTTTTAAAAGTTGAACCAGTTTCTCTTGTATATCCAATAAAGCATCCTTTTCCAGATCATTCATCTGGCCTGTCATTGTAATTCTATTTTTGGTATGTTCTCTGTCTTGTATTGTCTAGACAAAATTTGTTTCACATTCCTTATTGATATTTTTTGGACATAATTTAGCCATATTTAGAGTCAAATATAATTCCTGACACTGTTGCTACTGTAGCTATTAATTTCTGGCTCCATTCTTCAAATATCTCCTTTATTATTTCCAATATTATGATATTTTGTTCTCATGTTGTCCCAATTAATTGATATCAAAAGTTGGTTTGTATTTTTTTCTTCTACTTATCATCTTTAGTCCCTTCAAATGTTCAGTTTCTAAAATCATAAAGTCCCTTATGTTATGAACTAAGATAGCCAAAACAACTCTGGTTCCCATGAGAAGCTATTGAATATTAATAGTATTATTAATAGTAATTATATTAATATTTAAATATTTGGAATAGTTAATTCCAAAATCTTATAGTAAAAGTAATATTCTAAATTTAACTGGACTCTTAATCCATTTGTAACTTTCTTAGGTCAAAATCTTATTTAGCTTTTTGCTGTTTATTTCAAATTCTTTAAGTACTTAAGCTTATAATTAATTTTTCTTTTGTTCAGAGTTAAAGTTAAACCTGATGACTTTTCAAATTTGTTGTTTTGAAGGTCTCTAATACTTTTAAGATAGTTAATAGGCATCTTAAAATATTGGGTTAAAAGTGATTAGAAAGTGGGGTTTGTGTCTTTTAAAAGTCTCCGCCACGGTTGCAAGCAGGAGGATCGATCTTGTCATCTTCTGGCACTCAAACTTATGGAAAAAATGGGTAGGAATTAAAACAGATTGGCTGAAAACATTTGAACAAACTTGGTCAATCAACCATCGGTTCTATTCCTATACTAGGTTATATGATTAACCTAGTAGCTGCCAACCCAGTCAAATCCTACCAATGATTATGGCAGCACACAGTTACACCAATGGCTCAAAAGCTACTATATTATACTCCAAATCTCCGTCTAGTTTTTCTTAGTATCTGAGGAGAATACTAGCGAGCCTTCATATAATCATTAGGTATGGCTATTAGAATTTCCCAAATATCATTCTTATGTAATTAACTGTTAATAGAATTACAACCTATTTCCCAAAACACTGTGAATATTGCAACTGATCTATGTACCAGAGCTAGATGTTTCTGCTCCATAGGATCAAGAGTCTGAATCCTATGATAGTAACTTAATGAATTAAAGATTAAGATTGTTAGAAGAAGAAGAAAAAGTTTGATCAGAAATATTTTTATAAAATTCTGGAATCCCTTTAGGGACTTTTTGCTGACATTTGTACAGCAACAACAATTTTTGGATTTGTGAGAATGCAGTTATGCATTTCTTACACTTTATAATAGATCCAGATGTCATTATCCTTCTATATTTCCTATTACTTTTCTGTCTATTATCTTATCCTAAATAAAAAGTAAATCAAGAAGGAAAAGACTCATTCATTTGGAATTATACATAGTTGGCATGTTTCATGATTTCACAGTCTACAACCTGCTGAAGTCAGTGATAAAATAACTAGTACTTTTATGTGTTAAATTGATTTTATTTTATGAGCAATTTTTTTTTCACATATAAGACAGTTTTATATCTGAATTTAATCTTTCAAAATGTGAACTTCAAAACAATTTTTTTCCCTGGGCTGTATTTTGCACATAGGCAAATATATATAATTGGATTATATCATGCTCTCAAAAATCAAAGTTGTCACCTAAATTTCCAGAATTACTGAAAAAGAATTGTAGGTGATAAGGAAGCTACAGTTTTCAGCATAAAATCAATGTTCATTAATAACTTGCATATGCAAATACTGGGAACTATTAGTATTTAACATATTTAATGCTATGGAGTGACCTAATGAGATCTACAGAGGGGAGCACCACATTTCTTGTAATAAGAACAATTTAGTAGATGGAGTATTGAATCTAGAGTTCAGAGAGCAGGATTTCATCATGTTTTATGTTAAGCTTGCAGTTTGCATTCTGAAAGTGTGTTTTTGGGGAACAGCAAGAGATATAGAAGCAAATATTCTTCTGGTTTATTCTGAGATGAATTCTTAGATAAGACCCAGGAACTCTACAAGATTCAGTTTCCCTTTTTGTTATCTGATTCTTGCAACTTTAACTAGTATTATTCAAATAACACATTTGAAATAGTTAAGGCTGGCCAATAGCTTCATTTACTTGCTCTCACTCCTGCCAACCTAGCAGTTTGAAAGCATGTAAAAATGTAAGCAAATAAATAGGTATTGCCTAAATTGGTGGGAAAAGTAACAGCGTTCCATGTGCCTTGGCGTATAGTCACGCCAGCCACATGACCACAGAAGCATCTTTGGATAAATGCTGGTTCCCTCAGCTGTGAATCAGAGATCAGCATGACCATCAGTTGGCCATGACTGGAGAAACCTTTTACCTAAAGATTGTAAAAAATAGAGATAAATGGCTGAGGCTGAGTAATAATAACATGCCTACAGCTCATTTCATGACTTGCTGACTGAGATGAGATCTAAGTAATAGGTCACACAAGTCACAGTTCAAAATATTTGTTACTACAATATACCTCTTTGAAACTTAGGACTTTAGTAATGGATTCGGTCACTTCTTGCCCAATCTAAAAATATAAATTAAAAGCATAAATTAAATTAAATTAATAAATTAAATAAAAATAAAATCTAAATCTAAATCTAAATCTAATAAATTTATCCCCTAGGCAAGGCTAACATCAGAGGTGAAAATAATTACGAGATATCTTAGGTTTATCTGCTGCTTAACATGTTACGGTGTTTCATGTCTTCTGAATGCTTAAGGCCAATTTCAGGCTTGAGGAATGTGAGGAAAGTTTTATTGGGAGTCTCTCCTTCATGAATTCTGCTGGAACTACCTAGTTATAGCAGCATTTAAAGAAGTTTTGGGTTTTTTTTATATTTCCCAATATAAATATTTTATATTTATATTTCCCAAAATTCCTAAAGGATCAATTATGAGGGAAATATTGTGGGATATTAAAAAAAATGAAATTAAAAAAACAATGAAATTCAGCTACCAGGAACTACTCAGAGTTCAGCTGAAAAAAAAAGAAATTAAATATGGAAACAAGACTAGGCTCACTATATCTAGACTACAAAAATCCAGATAACCAGTAGATAACACAAAAACAGTTTTCTTTGCTTATATTTATTGGTTGTCTGGATTTTTGCAGGCCATATTTTGCATCCCCTAGGCAAGACTAGTACCCAAAGATCATGGGGTATTATTAACTATTATAATTTAATATTTAATTCATTTAAGTATCCTCATATTTTTTTCAAATTAAATCAAATTAATTCATTTAAGCATCCTCATATTTTCTTCACCAAAGACTAAAAAAGAATGTGGAAGCTTAAATTAGTAGCAAAGAGATGCCCCATTCACAAAAGTTCCAAATCATTTCTCCAGAATTAATTCTGGAATGATTTTATACATACATATGCATATACTGCATACAAAATTTTCAATTGCTTTTGAAGTATTCATTATCCTTTCTACACAGCCACTTATCAATCACAGCTAGTTTCACTCTTATAGATTTAGAAGATAGCAATGGGGCTATTTTCAAAGTAAGCTGATTTACTCATCTGAGTAATTCTACCATAGCAATTCAATAATAAAAAATATACAAAACAAAAAATAAAGATAAGTATCTTTGTAAAGACGAAGACGTTGCTGTCTTAAACTATGCTTCCTATTATTTAAATATACCTTTCAACTATGACGGAAGATTAATACCAAACAATAACAACCTGAAAATCATGTCACCTATAAAGGATGGTAACTTTCAAGAAGGTCACAATATTACGAACTAACAATATTATGTATTGCTGTATAAAACATTGCATATGGAAAATGCGTGTCAAGTTGAAAGAGGAAAAACTTTCCCATCCCATCTTCAGTTTTATTCCAATCCACCTAGCTTAAAAAGACAAAAGGCAGAAAAGTAATTACACAAATAAAATATTGCAATGAGTTGTTTTTTTAATAAGGCGCCAATTAGAACCATTTTAATTACTATTCCCATGAGTCTGTAACTGAGTCACTGAAAATGACAAAAATCCTCCATTGCATGAGAGATGAAAATTGGCAACTTTAGTATGCTTTCAACAGTCTTGTTTTATTCCACGAGTCACAACTTAATCCCCTATTATTAAGTGCAGAAGAAACAGATTTTTTTTTGCTTGCTGGATGCTAGGTGCTTACTCTTTAAAACTATCCTAATTAAGTGCTGCTTAATGTCTTAGCAGTTTAATATCATCACTAGGAAATTGCATAGCAACAAGCCTCTCACGTAATACAATCCTCTCTCTGTGTTTATTCAGAAGTAAAATCCTATATATTATCTGGACTTACTGCCCAGTCAGTTGGCACAGATCAGCTACTCAAACCTGGTGCATCTACGTTAGATTCACACGGTGCATGCTCTGTAGTCAAGAGGTATCTATCCTTCCTTCAAAGAAACCCTACAGCTCTGGTAGACTAAACACACTCAACTCCTAGCACCTCTGCCAGTTACATTCCAACAATGCTGAGCCGGAGTGACCAATTTAAGACAGATTCCCATTTCTCTATAGATTTAGCATCTCAAAATGTTAGCAAGGAAGCTCTATGCGAGGATTTAACATTTTGCACTATTTTAACTCAGCTGCTCCTTCTGCCCCAACTTGCAGGAACAATTTTACACTCCTTCAATATTTACTTTTCTCTCCTGAGTAGGATTAAAGAAGAAAGGGTGTTGGTGTTAAGATAAAAGAGCACATGATATATGTGAACATGAGATTTCCTCCTGAAGTTGGGTTAAGGTTTCTGATTTTAATGGCAAAAGCCATATTTCTTCAATCACACATGGTTCAATTCACATATCATCATAAGATTGTGGGAGATTTTTGCTTTAAAAAGGGGTGATTTTATGGTGACTTAATTGTTCTCCTCCCTACAATCCTATCTTCTTTCCTATGAGAAGTTTTATCAAAATGAAAAGAATTCACTTTTTCTGAATCTGATGGCCCTACACGCCTCTTTGATGTTACAATTGGTTCCTGCCTTAGTTTGATACATGGAAAATGGCATGAACAAGCAAATGCCATGTGCACCATCACTCCACATTCATCTGTTTTGATATAGCAATCCTGTGGAGTCCCTCCTGGAAGTATGTTACAATGAATATGCATGGCTTTAATTCCACTTAAATTGTCACAGGGTTGGGCAGCACATTAGTTATAAGTCAAGCAGTTCAATGGGATATAACCTCCACTAACTGATTGGGTGACATTGTTATGTTTTGGAGATCACTGCTCATCTTGGCTTGAATGGTATATTTATCTGTGCATTCATACAGAGAATGATATCCTTTAAAAATGTTCTGATTTGCAGTTTTTGTTAGTATCAATTTATAAGAGGAGTGGTTCAACATATCTAAAGCAAACCAGGCTTCTTACCTTGAATTTAACAACTATTTCATTAAGAGTAGTCTTAATTAAAATGTAATGTTTTTTCCTTGTTATTAAGTATATATATACACAGATAGTCCTTGGCTTATGATTACAATTGGGATCAGAATTTCTGTTGCTAAGCAAGGTAGTTGTTAAGTGAGTTGCATCTCATTTTATGATTCTTTTGCCATAGTTAAGCAAATACTGCAGTTGTTAAGTGAATCACATGGTTATTAAGTGAATCCTGCTTCCCCATTGAAAGAGTTATCTTCTTCACAAACTTTTATTTGTGATTATTGTGAGACTAGATTTTTATTTTACCTTCTGCATTTTAATTATTATCAATCTCAAGTCCTTCAGCTTCCATGTTCTCTGTATCTTGGGATTGATGAGGTTCTTGGCCATTGCAAGCTTTGTAATGGCTTCTTTGGC
>JANHZU010003358.1:31517-43255 GCA_032468055.1 Acrochordus granulatus
TCTTGCTCTGAGCTAATGGTGATTCCTAATTTACAGAAACTAAAATGGCTGCGGTTAGGCCAGCCCCTTGATTAGATCTTCATTTTATACATACTCTTCAGTGTCATATATATATAGATTAGTTCCAGCTAGGTGGCAGCACCTTGCTGATTTTTGCTATTTTAAATTAAAAGCTAAGAAGTAGAAGATGCTTCTGAGAAGCAGATAGATGGTACACTACCAGGGAGTCCCAAGGCTGTAGAATAGTTTGGGAAGTAAGAAACAAGCAAACAAAAAATATGAAAAACTGCAATCCTCAAAGAAATTAGTACTGAGAAGAACTATCTGCATATGTCTATAAAGTTGTTGGAGCTGAGCTTGATCTCTCTCTCTCTCTCTATCTATCTATCATTTCCTTTCAAGCATGCTCACATATCTATGTCAGACCAAACCAAAATAAGTGCATCTCTTTTTTGAACAGTTGTACACATGTTTAACATTGCTATTCAAATTTAAAAGAATGGAAATATATATGCATTATTGAGTTTCCAATTGGTTTCTAGTTAGAACTCCATATTTATGCATAGTAATATCCTCCAATAAATTGGGGGGGCTCTGCCAGTTTTTGTGAAACCAATGGATTATCTTTTTGAGTAAAAACTAAGGGAGTACAACATTCCTTTTCCGAGCAGTTCCGCATAATTTGTAATAGCAATTCCTTCCAAGCTTTTCTATGAACCAGTGTATTTTCCTGGATTCTTTTGAGAAATGCATCAACTGTGAGCAAATTTTATTGATATGTCTGGTATTCCCCTTAATGTCCCTTGAACTGTAAAGATGTTTGTTTAAATAACAAGAGAAAAGTATAATGTGTAGAGAAAGAAAATTATGCCAAAAATGTAGTAAGAGAGATTTAAGAAGTGGTTAAGACTGAAAGAGATAAAAATACGCAGAGTGATTTTGATGGAAATTAAAAAAAATGTTTTGGAAGTGTATAAAAAGGGAAAATAAGGAGCCTCCAGCAGAAGGAATGAAATTGTGAATAAACGTGATTAAAAAATTAGACAAAAAACTAAAGTGAGACAATTGTGAAAAAAAGCATTTTAGGGATTTATATGGGATTACAGTAATTTGTCAATATATAGAATTTAAAATTAATTTTATACATGTTATCCTGAGACAGCAGCATTGAAAAGGAAGTCACAAATATTGTGAGAATAATGAAAATGATAAGATTGCATATGCAAGCAATCTGTCTCAAGAAGTGTTAATATGTGGTTGAGGTTCTTAAATAATGGCCGTGCAACTTGTTTAACATTGGTATAAAGATGACATCTGTGCCTGATTGACTGGAAAACATGTTTTTTTTCCCCTTTAATCTAAAAAGAAAGGTAATAGGATCAGTGCAAAAACAACAAACTGGCAAATTAAGCAATGTCATTGATGTCTTATCCTAGTACCTGGAGGCTGAACCTGTTGAGTGGCTTCTGAATCTGGGAACTTTCCAGAACTTACAAACTGGGTGGGATCATATTACTCCAGACAGACCCTGTACACAACCTGAGGATTCTCCTAGACTCTCAACTTCTGCTCAAGGAGCAGGTGGCAGTTGTAGTTAGAAGGGTGTTTGCACAGCTTCATGTTGTTAGTCAACTACCTTTTCTTGGACTTCTGTCACTCATGCCTGCTTAACATTAGCATGGATTTCCATAATGCACTGTATATGGGGCTGCCCTTAAAGAGCATCTGGAAGCTTCAGCTGGTTCAGAATGCGCTGTGCAACCAGTTATTTTACATGTGCTCTAGGATGGCAAATGTTACACATATGGCCTCCCCAAAATTCACGAAGAAGGCATTCTACTGAGACCTATAGTTTGCAGCATCAACTCTGCCACCAAAACATTGCTAAACATTTGGCCACTTTATTGGCAACTCTCCACACCACATCAGCAATTCACAAGATTTTGTCAACCAAGTTCGAAATATTAAATTGGACTATGATGAGACAATGGTTTCTTATGATAAACTTCACTATTCACTGCATACCTACAAATGAAGCAGTCACAGCAATGAGGAAAAGACTTTTATAAGACAGCTCATTAGATCATAGGACTAAACTAAGTCCTAACCACATTTGCTCTCTTTTGGACCTCTGCCTGACAAGCACTTATTTCAAAGTCAATGAGAGTTTTTACAGACAGAAACACGGCTGTGCAATGGGGTCTCCTGTATCTCCTGTAACTAATCTTGACATGGAGGAATTTGAATTCAAAGTTTTGAACCCCCCCACCTGCTGGTTTAGATTTGTGGATGATACCTGGGTCAAAATCAAAACACAGGAGTTATTCACACAACATATCAATGCCATTAACAGAAATGTACAATTCACACATACATGATTTCTTTGGATTTTCTGTGCCATATACATCAAAGAAGACTGGAGCCTGGATATTGGGATTTATAAGATCTACACACACAGATCGCCATTTATCTTTTGATTCCTATCATCCTTTGAAACACAAATTGGGAGTGATCAGGACCTTAAAACACTGTGCTGAGATTTTTACCTTCAAGTAAGGAAGGTTCCACAAGGAAAATTTGCATATCACAAGAACTCTTAGCAATTGTGGCTATCCAACTTGTTCCTTTATCAAAGCCTCTAAAAGATCTAACCTTTCCACTTCTGCCTCTAAGAAAGAGGATTTAAACAGACAAAACAGTGTAACCATTCCATATGTTGCTGGAGTATCAGAGAAACTTAGAAAAATTTTCAGTAAACATAACATGAAGGTTCACTTCAAACCAATGAATATGCTTAATCAAAAATTAGTACCTCCGAAAGAAAAGACTCCCAAACATAGGCAGACAGATATCATTTATGCCATCCAATGCAATGAAGCTTGTTCAGAATTGTACATTGGAGAAACAAAGCAGAAATTATATAGGACATTCAATCAATAGTTTTTCAGAGACATTGGCTATAAATCTGGATCTTAGTCAGAGAGAACATTCCATCCAAGCTTGCAGATTTCAAATTCTTGATAGAGAAATCAACTGGCTTTCGAGAGGGATAAAAGAAAGATTATGCATTAAGACTTTAAATTAAGGGGGGAGGGACAAGATTTCAAAAGCCCCACTTGACATATATGCAAAAATGACCTTTGGCTAGAGGAGAGGTGATTAAACTGAAACTTTAAGTAACCCTCTCTCTTTGTTGCCAATGTCCTGTCTTTTCAGCTTGTTACATGAGAACCAGGGTATTAGGTTTTACAGTTTCCTACCCCCCTTTTGAGAAATGTTTTCATATATTCCATATCATTTTTTTCTTTTATACAAGACTGAAGAAGACTCCTGGAGTAGAGTTGAAACATTTCTTTGTAACTTCTAAAAATAAAAAGTCTAGTTGCCTTTTTAAAATGTAGTGTGCAAGTTCTTTTGCAATTTTGCTACAAGACATGATCTGGATTAACAAGAATATACATAGACACTCTGTTCCATGAGTTGCATTGGTTGTCAGTTTGCTTTCAGATTCAAAGTTCTGGTTTTGATCTTTAAAGCCCTAGATGGCATGGGACCCACTTATTTGAGGGACTGTCTCTTCCTGGTTACATTTACCTGTTCCATCAAATCCAGCAGAAGAGGCATGTTCTCAGTCCTATTGGCTAAGGACCTCTGTCTGCCAAGACCCAAAGATGTGCCTTGTCTGCTGTAGCCCTCACTCTTCATTCCCAAGGTGAGGTTAACCCTATCTCTGTTAATCTTCTGGAAACCTTTGAAAATGTGGTTTTTCTATCAACTCTGGGATTCCATAGCAAGCCTGCAGAGTATGAGGTTAAATGATTGTTGTTCTGCTATCTTGGGGTTCTTTTGTTTTTATTCCTTTATATTTTTATGTTTGTCATTTATGTCTGATGTGTTTTATACTGTAGTATGGTTTCACTGTTACTCTTCTTGTGTAAACTGCCCAGAGTAACTTTTTTGTGAGATGAGCAGCTATATACATTTGCTGAATAATTAAACAAACAAGTAGACCAGCTTGTTAAGTGTATCTGGAAAAATACAAGATTTTGATTGAAATATAGAATTATTTTGATTGAAAGTTATATTTAGGATATTTAATGTGACTTTATGCCACACAAGAAATATGCAGACCATATTTTTGATACTTATCAAGTCACTGAGAATTTATTACACATTTTCTCATTTTGAAAAATAGGATAAAATGAATACTGTAGGCTTGAATTACAGAATGTATGCAGTTATGAGTTGATTACTGAATGTGATGAGAGGAATATGATAAAAAGCATGCATGAGAATAACTGGTTTGATATTGAGCAGGGAATAAGACTAGGATGCGTGATACCTCCTTGGATGCTTAATGTTTTTGTGTTAAAATGTGTAAGAAATGCTTGTGATGACCTCAAAGAAGCAGGATATGAATATACAGTACATGTAGTTTTTATGTAGACAGTGCCTTGTAGTTTAGTGAGAATTCAAATATTTATACCAATGTTAGCATGTATGATGCAACAAAATTATACTGACTTAATCTCCCGATGCTCCTTAAGCCTAGACAAAATTGATCCAGGTTGGCAATTGTACACTAATTTCTAGATGACCAGGATCATCCAGAATGGTGGCCAAATGTTAGGCCATAACAGTGACAGTCAGAATTTACTGGATCATGCTCTAGAAAGCTTAGCCATAGGCACAAATATACAGATTTGTATTCTCTATCCTTTTTTTTTAGTCTATGGCTATGTATTTTAATAAAAATGAAAACGATAGGACAGGAAAAAAGCATCCTTCGTTGTCAGCCTACAAGAGGTGCTAGAGGCCATAAAAAGCAATTTGAATTTTGCCCTCAAAGAGACTGGTAGCCTAACACTGAGAATGTTACAAGTTAATATGCTTTCCCAAAGTGACACTGATATATAATAGCACTGGTATGTTATAGCAATAGCAATAGAAGATGCAGGTGCAAGCTCTTAACCGTACAGTCTTCTTCTAAAACCCTATTAATTGCTTCAAACCATTTTTTTCTCACAAAATCAGCTTTAATTTGGAGAGGGGAGCAGCCTGGATACACGTGATAAATACCAGGAATACAATAACAGAAATGATAATAGCAATGTATTTTGGTTCCATTTTAAAAAGAAATTACATCTGTTAGAAGAATACATTTAATTCAGTCGATGCATAAGTGCCTCCAAACAATATCTCATAAATAAAGACATTTGCAACCTTCCTCAGGAAGTGAGTCAATTACTGACTAAAGGACAACATGATTGTGCAGTGGGAACTGTCTATATTGTGAGTGGATTAAACAACGTTCTTGATCACCAGATATGGATTAAAATACAACAAATCATTCATCCAAATACATGAAGAACAAGTGGTGCAATTTTGCTATAAATCATGACCTGGATTAATCATCATCATATTATGATAAATTATATTTATGATTAATCAAAATCATAAATTTTGCTACAAATCATGACCTGGATTAATGAGAATATACATAGACTTTCAACATCACAGAGATATTTCTCCTTCCTTTCTTGTATTGTACATATTTCTGATGTTCATCTGTATTTAAGAACATTTATTAGCTGCCCCTATTTGGCTGACTGTGGGCAGTATATGTGAGCAAATCTAGTATTTCAACAATTAAACAATTCCCCCCCCCAAAAAAAATAAGGACAGAGTGTTATACAATTACTTAGCAAAAACTCTGGACTAAACTATGGGCAGAGTTATAAGGGCCATGAGCAGAATGCAATGGATCTTCATGTTGCCCATCAGATTTCCTCCCTAGATATGCAGTCTTGACTCAGCTGCCAAACCTCAGTGCACCGTACAGAAGCCCTTCGAGGATCTTTTTGTATTTTGCTTCTCTCAGGCAGATAATAGATCTTTTTTCAGCCTTTTAAAAATTGCCTTAACGCATTGTGTTAAGACAAACTTCCTGAACCAGGAAATACAAATAAACCATGAGCTGTAAATAACAAGCCACAGCAACAATGATCGCGTTACATTAAGCATAAATCAAATCATATTATAGATTATCATATCTGAACCAGCTTACATCTTTTTGAAAAACAGTTTATTTTGCCTATTATAGCTTTAGTATGTGCTATGCATCCTCAGGGCTCTGTGTGTAACATCCTTGCTCATATGCTGCAGTATGAAGAGATGTATTAGCCGGGCAGAGCTTTGTCAGTATCCTTAATAGGTGATTCATAAAGTCAGGCATGTTTGACTTTATGTGTGCTGCTTTAATTCATTTAATTCATCAGGGGATTTCTTGAATCCGTTCATCCACTGCAAATTGTTTTGCCCATCTCTTTTCCTCCCTGCTTCACTTGTTCCCAAGACACATTGTATGCTTGTTGATTATTTTCAAGCTCACGTGCTAGGATGCTGTAAAAGGTGACCAACAATGGTACCAGTGCTCCCAAGCCATGAATCGATAGTGGGCCTGCTGAATCCTCTCTTACAAAAGCTTTCTGTAGATTTTGCATAAATGTTTTAGTCCATTCATCCTTGATCTTGTGTTTGTATCATTTATATCATACAGTATTTATATCATTTCAGTTGGATACTTTACAGTACTCCAAACTGGCTCTTATTTGCTGTCACCTTTATAAATAGTTGCCAATTTTTTGGCTGATGTTGGCAGTCATCCAAAGACATATTAGCCTCGGTCTCCTTATTCTGAATCAGTCTTATTTTGAAGGTGCAGCTCTATCCCATCTCCTGATGTTTCTGTGAAGTTTTTAAGAACTAAGCTTCAATATTCTTCGTCAGAGGCTTACTATCACATGATGTAATTTTCAAAAAATATTGCAGGCATACCAAGAGTTTGATTGAATCAAATATTGGCATGGATCTCCAGGCAAACATAGGCTTACTGAAATGTTGGCTTAGCATACAGTATTATTTTAGGCAACTATGGTATATAAGCCTAAATGAATTTATATACCAAATGAATTCAGAGCAATGATGTAATAATAAAAAACTAAAGCAATCACTTTGAAGAAAAATACCTACTCCAATTGCAGCTGCAGCTATTGATTACACGAATGCATCATTCTTCCTTGAAAGAACAGTAGCATAGCTATGGTTCCCAACAATTTCTTTTCCTACCCAGGCAACTTACAGAGCGTTTGAGTAATGCAGGTGGATAATTTTGAGATTCCTTCCATATCCAAAGTTTGGATTTGAGCTGGGACTGGTCCCCATGATACAGTATTTTGGAGGATTTCACTAGCTAAGCCAATTAAATTAAGTTTTGCCCAAGTGATGCTGTAGAAGAAGTGCTGAGAAAACTAAATATTTTTCTTCACTTAATCATCTGACAATCCCTCTTTCACTGGTAATTTGTATTACTTTACTTTAAAATGGAGAAAACCAGGCCTGTTGCATTACAAGATGATTCTACTCATCTGCTCAGTCGGTTCCTGAGTTCTGCCCCAAAGTCCTGGCTTCATGACATTGTTGAACGCATGTCAATTATGCCATGGATACTGGCAGCATCTTAATTTTTTTCAGTATTTAGGACCAGGTCTTATTATGGCTTGCCAAGAACCACATTCCAAAAAGTGGTCAATACAGTTCAAACTAAATTGGATTTAAAATGTAATTGAAATGAAAATGCCATGCAGTCTAAAATAATTAAATGATGGAATTAATAATTTCCTATTTTTTGTCACATTACAAATTATAATTCGGCAGCAAGTTTTGGAGTCATTCTGGAACTCATATATCTCTCTGGGGAAATAGCAGGAAATCCCTGCACACTTAATTTCCTCTGACATTATCTCTATTTTCAGAGTGAATAGTTCAATTATAAAAAATAAATATGAAGAAGCAGCATTTGTGAAAGTGGAAGGAAGAACAGCCAATGAGGGGTAGCTTGAGATTTTGATTTTCTCACACTATTTGACTGCAGACAGCTGCTAACAGTAAAGCAGAAAACCGTTTCCTTAGCTAGCTTGCAACTGATGTTTTGTCAAATGTATGAGAAAAATGACAGTAGGGCATAATGTGGTTTCCATTTCATATACTGTAAATATTTTCTGAAATGACTCGATACAAATTCATCCACCCTTCAATGTTTTAGAAAATAACACAAAGCATTAAAAACCCCACATATAAAATATACAAAAGGGAATAATTACAACATTTGTTTGTTTTGGTATAAGAATATATTATTTAAGCAACAACCTTAAAAATAAAAAAACTAATGCAATAGTGGTGGCTCCTTAACATCTGTACCCATTTAAAAAAAATACTAGTCTTTAGAAAAGGAATGTGAAAAGTGCTTGAGTAGTGTCAATTGTTCAGCTTCATCCTTTGTCCACGCCGGATAATCCCACAACGAACTTGGCAAACCTCTAAAGGATCTTTTCTATCAACTGTAATACTGAAATTAAAATACAAACATCATTAGCCCAAAGGATAAGGACTGATTCGTTCAGAAATTTTGGCAATGGTTAAGACATGCTGGTTCAGTACAGCACTAAGCCTTACACACAACGACTATGCTAATCCAGAGAGGATCTGGGCTTATTCTCATGTTCCCCAGCCACAAATCAATGATGCTCAGCTATTTTTAATGGATGTCCTCATCTCTTTCCCAGCCTACATCGAAAGTAGCTGAAATTTGATCGTTTTAAGCTGCTGTAGATATACTTCTGCTGCCTCCCTCTCTTGGACATTATTTGCCAGGGCCATTCTGCTGACCTGAAGGCTCCAGGACAGAGAGAGTTGGCAAGAGAAGTGGTCGTGTTGGGAAGCTGACTCTCTCCCCATCAGGCCTCTGATCCCACAGAACTACTCCGTGGGATCAGAAACTTAGTAAATAAAAAGACACTTCTGCTCCCCTCCCAGACCTGGCAGCAGATCCCCAGCTGCTGAAGCTTAAAAGGGTGGCAAGAAAAAAAGGAGGAGAAGCCAACTCTTTCGCCAGTAAGCCTCTCAGTGCACAAAGCTGAAGTGGATAAAATTAGCTTCTCATTCTCAGCACCCATTAGCCAGCCTGGAAAAGAGGGAGAACAAGAAACATCCCACTTTGCTACATGGCCCTACAATGTTGGTCAAGCTGTTTTTAAACATAAATTTATCACTGTTCCAGAAGAATTCTAGCTCATATAAGTAGTCCTCACTTAATAACTGGTTGTTTTATGACCATTCAGTTATAACACGGAATGTTTGATTTGCATTTTTTTTGCTGATTGCTGTCATTTTTTGGCTGGTTTCCAGCAAAAAATGCACATTCAAATGAATGAGTTCATTTAAAGACCACAGTATTCATTTAAATGGCCAGAAATTTACTTCTGGTCATATGGTTGCCTCAACTTATGACCATAACTGTTTATAACTGTAATTCTGGACTCAATTATAGTCATAAGTCAAGCTCTACCTGTATTTAATATTGGTTTAGGAAACAGCTGGTAGGTAAGGAGACACACCTCACAATCACACTTCCCACTGCCACTGGATTGGTGATCTGCTGCCAAATCTGAAAGGGATAACTCTTTACTTGCCAGATTTCCAGTCCCACTGAGTAGCTCCTTAAGAGCTGAGAGGCAAAGAGTCAGTTCCTCTTCCTGCTTCTCTTGCCATCCCTCCCAGAGAATCAGCTGAAGAGGATCAGATCTTCTCATGCTGCACTGGGTATCACTCTTCACTCTGAACTTTTACGGGTGGCTAAATTCACAACTCTACCCATCTGATATAACTCTTCTTTCCTCCAGGCCAGCCTCATCCCTTACTAAAATAAAGGGCTGGCAGATGTTTCTCCACTGGGGGGGTGATGTTTGGTGGGAGGACAAACAAACCCATGGGGATCCACCAATCTCTTTAATTTTCTTGTTCCACATTACAACTGCAAGGACATCACTACTGCAGGCCTCATGACTGAGGCAAAACAGGACCTCACAGGTCTGTGCAAAGTATACTCTTCTGTTGCCTCAGTGACTGGAGGAAAAGTAGAGTAGACCAAGCAACACTCCATAAAATCTTGTACAAAATAGAGTAGTAATGGACTACAACCCTCTTCTTCACTCTTCACTGCCAGCAAGACCATCTTTCTAGAAGATAAATACTGGGGACAAGCCACATCTAGTCTGTTTTATATTAATATAGCTAAAGCAAATAGTTAAATATATTTGGGTTTCACTGACATCAATGGGACCTGGATGTATACGTGTTTCACTGGATTGGGACTTTCAAGTTTCTTATGTTCTTAAGTGTGCTGTTACACTAATATTTGCTACAACAGTTTCCTGTTGATAAGCTAACTAGAGAAATCACTTGTCTTATTTCTTACCAATTCTTTATTATATTAATATTTGACTCAAACAAAAGGTATTCTGAGCTTTTTCTCATGTTATTTCTGATTAGGATAATTGAATACACTGCAACAAAAGGCAATATATGAAGCAGAGTATAGGCAAGGAAGAAATTATAATCTGCAAGAATAGAAAGGTACAAAGAGGTGTACTAAATGGTGTTGGCTTATATTATTAGATTTAGTTAAGTTTCTTTCTCTTATTATCTCATGTCTTTAATATTTCTAGCTTTTTATTTTATATGCCTTTTCTGCACTTTGCATAAAACTATTTACCTCAAAAGAGACCACTGTAGCATTATAGGAAGATAGGTATATATGCATAAAATGAAACTGGCTGGATTCTTTTAGCACAACCATTTCCTATTTTCAGTGTTTCAAACATTTGTCTATTACGTATCTGCTATTCGGAATCCTTCAAAGAATAAATAGAAATTATTCTGATATGTAACCTTTCTTTGTGCTTTACTTTTCACTTCTCTCTGGTTTCACATGTCAAATTTTCATTCTTCTTCTTCTGAAACTGAAATGGAGGAACTGGTTTACTGAAAGATACATCATTTCATAAATCCGCCATGTCAACCATCATGTTATTAAACATCACACATCATTATTATTACTGTATAGGATCCACCAAAGTAAGTGGGGTTTTCAGTGACCCCTGCACATCCTTCTAAAGCCATTATAAACTTGGTATTTCTTATTAGATGTTCCGAGCCACATATTGAATGTTTTGCACAGAAATGCATTGCTTCTCGCCAAGGATTTCATAACCAAGTGAACTCAAAATACAGGATGAGGCCAGACATTAGCATTAGGCTGCACTCATTCTAATTAAGATCGCACTGACTCTTGCATGCTACCTTGGTCTGAAAATCCTGTCTGAGTGAGTTTAAAAGAAACTCACAGGCATATCACCGTGAATAATATTTACATGAGAGATTACCGTGAAGACTGCAAGATCCCCACTGGATCGGCCAGTCACACGGCTGCCCCAGCAGTCTTTTTCTTCTGCAGTGGGCTCAAGCTTCCACAGGAACTCACAAGCAGTTATGCAAACAGGTCTTTGTTGTTCTGCTGCTACTGGTATTCAGTGGTGTTATTAGTATCATGAGTAGTAGCAATACAAACTCCTGCCATTTTAGAGCTGATCTTGCTCCCTTTCAAAACATTCTAGATAATGACCATCACCCACCTAATGGAAATAACTTTTACAGATTAATTGCTCACTGCTTAAAGAACTGGAAAACACTGAATGTCCATTCAGTGTTCAAAATTTTGACATTGTTTCAAATAATCCGCAAAGGCATTTGACAAGAGAAGATAAAGAGGGTTTTCAAACGCATTTTTCAGCATTCTTATAAGCTTTCTCCCCCACCAGCCTCACAGAGTCTTCTATTTC
>JANHZU010003358.1:43302-57162 GCA_032468055.1 Acrochordus granulatus
GTATAGAATTATTTCCTAAACCCAAATTTCAGGGCTCAAGGACAACAAGACGGGAAATACAGTTCAATAAGAAGAGCAGCACAACTGTGGAATGTTTTCACACTTACCTGCCTGGCAAGATAAGACATCAAGCAGGTGATGATTTATTAATTGGAATTTAAACTGCCCCCAAAGTATATTTTCAGGTGGGATTTTTTTAGAATGAACTGCCTTGAAAATGAGCATGATTTTATTTTTTAAATTTACAGTAACTACCTGGCTAAATAAGGGGAAGCCAAATGAGGAATCATGTAAGTAAGTAATTAGAAAAACAAACCATATTAATTTTTTTTCTAAGTTTGGTGAACCTCATCAGGAGTTTTCCTTATGAAATGAAATGGAGAATTTTCTCCGTAAAGATCCAGCTTGAAATAGTACAAGTCAGGATTAGGAAAATTTTAGGGAGATTAATATGAAGCAAATGAAAATGAAGCAAAAATCAGAGAGGAAAGTCACGTGATTTTTATAAGCAGGAATTTCAAAGTCTTGGAGCTACAGATTGGAAAGACCACGTATATTGCCTTGTACAATATTACAGAAAAATGTGTAGCCTTTATATTATTTGCCAGCTAAGAATTCTTAGTAACCTAAGCAAAATATTGTCTTCTAAGTAAGTTGGCGGAAGTAGGATATAGCATCTGCCAGCCTATGTGATTAGTATGCTGGCTTCAGAGCTTCATTGGTGATCACAGAAATCTACTCTGTGTCAGTGTTCCGATTGTGAAGTGTGACGGTTAGTTAAAATGAACTTTATCTTATTGGGAGGAAGGCTAAAGCTTACTCAGCTTTCTGTTGCACAGCACAAAACTTGGTTCTTAGGAACTATAGCTGTCATTTAAAACAGCCCCAACAATGGACAGCATAGACCTTCTTGAAATCAGCCAGTGTCTCCCAAACAGGTCAGCACACAAAAACAAAAGGAATCATACAGTTGGAAGTATAAGATACCACCCATGTCCTTCTTAGCAACCAGATGATAGAAAATAAGGCTTTTTAAAAGGAAATTTTGCTTCAAAGCCATGAAGAAATGTGAATTGTGGATTTAAGGGAATGAACATGGATGGGAAGAAATCCTTCTTATCTTAGCAACTTATTTTATCATCTTATTATACATTGTGAACTATCCTTGGAAGTTACTTGATATCCATCCAAAGTTGTTAATATTATTATCTGAGAGATTTTGCATGTTCTGCATTAATCTATAGTGACAGTGTAAGAATTTATATGTGCAGTATAGCAGGGTTATAGAGAGGCAGGGGCGCATGCGGTTAAGATGCTTGGCTTGTCAACTGGAAGGTTCGCGGCCCAAGATTGCTCCCGTGCAACAGGGTGACCTCCTGTTGTCCTCCTCAGCTCCTGCCAACTTTTCAGTTCAAAAGCGTGCAAATGCAAGTAGATGAATAGGTACTGCCTGCTCTAATGGGAAAGATAACAGTGTCCATGCACCTTTGGCATCTAGTAACACTGGCCACATGACCATGGAAACTTCCTTGGATGAACGCTGGCTTTTCAGCTTGGAAACAGAGATAAGCACCACACCTTAGAGTCAATCGTGACCGGTGAGATAATCTTTACCTTTTCTAGCAGGGTTAGCAGTAACAGATTGAAATACTAACTGTCCTTTACTGATCTTGAAAAACTGAAGCAGGACAGGATGTTGTTAGAACGTGCAGAGGAGACCAGCATGAAATTCCAAGATTAACAAGGAGATTCTGAAAGGTTTTTTTTTTTTAAAGGCATTGGCAAGAACACAGCATGGACATGCTCCTTCAATCACTTGGATGTGAGCTTGACTCAAGGAAGATAATACTTGGTTCTTACACGTATCAGCTGCTAAGATGTCTCTGAGCTTATTTAACTGTTGTCAGTGAACTGGGCCACTGAAGACATTGAAAGTTGTTCAACTGGCAGACAAATAATCACACAGTTGGTACCTTTTCTGAGCCTCCAAGCAATTTCATGTGACTTGAATGAAGATCCAGATGCCTGATTGAATAAATGCCCCAAACCTATCAGAATCTTTAGTGAGGTAGGCATGGCAAGATCTAATAAGATACTGGCATTAGTTCAAGATTTCATAATTTTAACATTGATTGATTTGGATAAGGAGAGAGTCTAGGAGTACACCTGAGAGATTTCCTGGGCTAAACCCAAGCATTGGGGTTTGAAAACCAAATATATAACAGAACCATTCCATTTTCTAAAATCTAAGTGTTGAAGACAGTGCACAGAGGTAACAAGCTAGCATCTGGGAGGTCATAAGTTCTAGTCCTGCCTTAGCCATGAAAGCCAGCTGGGTGACCTTGGGCCATTCACTCTCTCAGCCCAACTCACCTCACAAGTTTGTTAATATGGGGAAAATAGGAGGAGGAACGTGTGTTAAATATGTTCGCTGCCTTGAGTTGTTAAGAAAAATAATAAAGATGTGATATAAATAAATAAATAGCCAACAGAAGCAATAATAGGTGCTACAAGCAAAACTGGAGGCGGATAGGCTCTTGAGATCCTCAATAATATTTGTGAGCAGATAATTTTCTACTCATTTGTCTTTGGGAAAAAAAGAAATTCTTGAACGGTTTCATAGAGAAATTTAAAAAAAAATTCCTGCACATTTTATAGGGATTTTTTTCTGTGCTGTTATTATAAGCAGTAGGAACATGAAATGCACTGGCAGCCTGATCACCATTTTGCACTCTTCATTATGCTTCAGATGTAATTTGTTTCTAGGACATTGTTGGAGGGAAGTGGTGCTATACACATACCCATCATACACAAATGCAGATCTTGAATAATGTTTGGAGAAGCAAAACATCCTCATTTTTCTAAGAATGAGCCAGAGAAAGAAACCCATCAATTTTTTTCCAAGAAAATGTTTTAACTCCACCCTGTCTGAAAGTGCAGGCTGTCGGGAGAGAACTGGTTAGAAGAGCCAGAGAAACAGGACAAAAATAAGATAAAACAATACCTGAGAAGATGCTGTCCTGACCTCTTTCATAGCATCATCTATTTGCTTCAGCTCCTCATAGCGATCTCTAGATTCCCAAAGTGGTTGGAGCATTACTTCTTCAACTTCTGGAAAAAGCTAAAACAAAGGAGAAAGAAAAGTTAACAATGCTGATTATTACTGGTTAAAAAAATCATGCTAACATTATATACAATAGAGGAGGGTTGAGAATAGGATCCTGGGAAAATGACACCTGCATTTTATAAAAGCCTACAGAAAAAATATTAATTTGAAAACAAAGATAAGTTGTCTTATTAAATGAGGACACCATTTTAGTTGGTCAAATGGGTTTTGATTTCATATTTCAGCTAACCTTACCCTTGTTACAGTTTCAAACATTGGAATAAGAACAAACTTGAGGAAACCAATCTGTGCTGTTGGTTTGGTCACTTTGTCTCGGTCCATAAAAGGTGCCACTGGAAGACCTTCAGACTTTTCCCGGTCACTCTACAACAGGTACAGCAATGTGTCATAGGAATGTTAATCCATAAACCATATCATCTATAAATTTTCAATTATATATTTCATACAATTTATATAACCTGTATTTCAATCCAAGCAGGGTTTCCTGAGCGGTGCTCAACCAGAAAAACAATATAAATACAGTTTCAGAACAAAAGTCGCAACTGACACCTGAGTCATAAATGTCTCCGAGATATATGCCCCCCAATCCCCCCCCAATCTGGACTGGAACAGTATAATGGAGGGAAAAGGTATCTAACCACTTCCTACAGAGGCATCATCTTCTGGCTGTTCTTTACGTATGTCTGGAATTTCTTTTAAGCAGAAGACTGATGTGTACCTACTTCTAATGAGGGATATATATTAAATTAGGCCCTGCATCTGCTTTTGCTTCGAAATAAAAGGGACCAGATTAAGCACACATGAAAAATACTGTGAATAAATTCACATGCAATGAATATTAATTGAAAGAAAAACATGATCTCTCATGAGCTGCTATTCTTTTTTGATTTTATATGTTTAAAATTACAGCATGTATGCATATTTGTGTATTTGTAGATAGACAGGCAGACACATACACACAGATAACACTGACGTGAAAAAGTTAGCTATTTTCCAGTAAGAGGAAAATATTAAATAAAACAAACTCTTTTCTTTTCTCAATCACCAGCAAGACTTGATGCATTGTGTACTGATATACTGATGTACTGTGACAGCCTTGGAGAATGAAACATTCCTTTATTCTGTATTTACCTACTGCTACCTACAACCACTTCCTAAGGAGAGGCCCAGTAAGATGATGTTTCAGAACTAATCAGATAGTTCTTTTAAAAATGATCAGAGTTCCCTTTCCTCTTCTTTCTTTCTTTCTCTTAACTTTATTTCACTGATTACAGGCTTAGTTATGTAAGTCAGCATCTACTACCTCACCCACTGAGTTCGTTGTGTTGTCTATTGCCTCAGATTTTACCCTTTTCATGTTTAAAAACTGTTTACGTGGTGAGCTGAGTGGCAGAAACGTCTCCGCGAGAGAGACTAAGCAGCTTTCCAGTACTATTTGGCGATTATCATCTTTCGAGGTTGCAAATTGCAGCACATTACAGTTAGACATTAAATTGACTTATTGAAAGTGCTTATTTCAACATAGTGCATCTATAGAATCAACCCAAGATATTTTTCCAATAGAAACACAAGACAAAATGCTGCCCCCAACCTCCCATCCCATCATCCATGGGTAGAAGTCAATCAGACTGGCTGCTGAATCTTGTCTAACAATAACCAGGATACAACATGTCTTGTCAACTGTGGAGAGAGGTAATTAGCTTTTGGTGTGCAGAGAAGGACAAGGTGAGCCTGCAGATCTTTATGTGAAGAGAGCCTGTGTGGGGATTGCCTGTGCAGCTCTTTCTCTTCCACTATTCTGCTATCTGCTACTACTTTCTCATTCATGCCTGAGAACAAAATCTGTCCTGTGGTTGTAGCATGACAGCATTGTTATTGGACAGACTTCACTAGGAGTTTAAAAATCTAAACTGTTGTGGTGGTTCAACTGAAAGTATGTATCTTTTTACCTGCATAAAATATTCTTCTAATAAGCAGTCCACCCATGGTTCTGCTACTTCCATTGGGCGAACTTCATTGGAGATATCGCAGCACTTGATCAGTATCATCTTCAACTGAAAATAGCAAAGCAGTTTACAGTGTGAGATCTTTCTTTTATCTGCCAATGCTTCTTCCACTGTATTGAGAAAAATCAGCAGTTAAATTAATATCAGATCCAATAAAATTAGTTTAAAGCAATGGGCTTTCTGTATTGATCAAAGCAAATCATAGAGCCAAATTAGAAATCCTTCTGATATATTCTGATCTATGCATGATAAGGGGGGATCTTTTGTTCATGACGCCTGCTCCTCCATTTAATAGAAATGACTAAAAGCATATTTCTCCATATCCACTGAACCAAAGCAGCTGGTCCTCAACTCATCTGCTTTCTTGCTAAATATAGCGCTTAAAAATATAAAAACTGGCGTTCCACAAAATGATGATGTGAAGTTCAGCATTTTGAACATGGACAATAGGTGGGAGCTTTGTGGCTCACCAGAGCTTTTAATACTATAACTCCCAGAAACCTTAAGCAAGCATTACCAGGTGCAGGACTGTGGGGGACGAAGGTTCAGGATCATCTTAAGGATACAGATTCCTCATGCATAGGTCGGATTCCTCTGAAGTAACTATATTATTAATCCTGGCCTGCAATAAGACAAGGCCAGCTTCATGAGAACTGTGGTTGCAAAGCCATTCCAGGGATGCTATAAATAATTAATGGAAAAGGCTTACAAAGCGGTTCTCATGAATTTTCCTGTCTCCAAATGATAAGAAATCACAAGGCTGAGTTTTTCGGATACATGGAGATTGACAGGCTGCCCAGTCCTGAAAACAAGATTGTCTCTTTCTATTGATCTTTAAACCAAGTTGGAATCCTTTCCATCTGAATAAATGCAAAATGCAAATAAAGAAAGACATCTTACCTGAGTTACATGTTCCTCATTTGAATAGTCAAACTCATCTAAGATTTCTTTAAAAGAATCCAGTATTTCAGCATGCTGTGCCATGTCTGTTGCTAGGATTAATGTGATTATCCCCTAGATTTTTTAAGAAAAAAAGAGGAAACAATTTATGCTTCCTAAAGTAGAACCATTCTAGCTTTCCATGTATTTTTGAACATCTTTTACAAGTTTACATGTTTTTGGACATGATATATTCTGGAGAAGGAAGCTTTGAGGGAAAAATCTGGCAATAAGGATCAAACTTAACACATAATTTTGCTGAAACTCTATCCTAGGAGTTTCCAATATAATTATATTTTTAAAATGAGCTACATTTAAAAATCCTTTTTAAAGGATCAGATCTATGTCATTAGTTAACTCCTATGTCTTGGAACTTCTATTATCCATACAAGGGAAAAAGTGACAATATATTTTTTACTCTTCTGCAGGTAACTGCAGCCAGATGGTAGGAGAGTTGGATCAGGATATGGTGCTTCTGCATGAGCTGAGAATTGCTTTAACAAAAAATGCCAGCATAACATGTTTTTTAAATTGTTTTGCAATTTCAGCCAATCCATTTAAAGCATAATGTGTTTTTTCATTATGTTATGCGTGTTATGTTACACGACGTTATATATCCTCTTCTCTTTAGCATTTCCTCAGGGAAACTGCAATAAAACCAATTAAATAGGTTAATATATTATAATATAAAACCCATAATATATCTGTAATATCCTTTCCCAAACTGTACCACTTTCCAGTTGTGTTAAACTACAATTCTCATTATTCCAACTAGAATGACTGGGGTGATGTGTGTTGTATCTAATCTAATTAAAAGGCAATAGCTTGTCTAGGAGAATGTTTATTTAATTAAGTTTCACTCATTGAATATTTCAAATGAGAAATGCTGACTTTCAGGGATGCCTGGAAGAGTTCTCTTTGACCTGTATGTTTTACCTCCTAGCTCTAGACTTTGAAAATATTTATTTATTTATTAAATTTATTCACTGCCCAACTCATTACAAGCAACTCTGGTGGCTTACAATAAAATAATAATAAAATATATACAACATACCAAATAAATACAATAAAAATAAAAGAGAAAAAGAGATACACAAGATGGTGGGAGGCTAAAATGGGAGGTGTGGCCATCAGTCTAGAAACCACCTCCCAGATGACACATGGTCATCCAGACCTCAGGCCAACCCACACAGCCATGTTTTTAGGCCTTGGGCATGATCCTGTCTAAAGCTATGGCTGCCCTTTGATTCTAAGTTATATCCAGGGCTTCATCAGGAGCATGCAGCAAGGCCTCCGGGATATGCCCCAGTTCCCCTTGAAACCCATTGGGTCCATCAGTCACCGGGGCAGACAACTCGAATCGGTCCGGCCTCCCTGCAGAGGGGAATAGCATAAGAGAATCTCAAAAGATACCAGGGCATGGTCTGACCATGACAGAAAGGACATAGTCACACCTCCTACCAGATCACATTGCCACTGCTCCGGTAAGAAAACCATATCTGGCATGTGACCACTGTCCGGAGTTGGGTCTTGGATGATCTGGGATAGGCCCATGGTTGTCATGAACTTCTTGGCACTTCTGAGGCCAAACCCAGGGATGGCAGATTAAAGGGAGGCCATTGCCAGTCCCTAGATGGCCTCCAGCAGCTGAGGCAGGGATGTTGCTACGCAGCAGAGAGGCTGGTTCAGAAGCAACAGCTTCAGAAACAGGGTCTCACAACCAGATACATCTGAAGGATGGCCCCTGGAGGTTAAAAGAGATTCCAGGATGACCATTGCTACACCCCCTGCCCTGCCCTGGGGTCTCAGCTGGTGTCAAACTTCAAACCCGGACACTGGGTTTGAAGCTGAACACATCTCCGAGAGGGGCACTCCCCCTTCTGGTGTCAACCATGTCTCACTGATGCATGCCAGGTCGGCTTGATCTTCCCTAATTAGATCACAAACAAGGGGGGCTTTATTATATACAGACCTGGCATTCAGCAGCAGCAACCAACCACAGGGCTGCCAAAAGTCTGCTGTCCAGGAACCGGGAATGGGCTCAGAGGGCTGGAACATGCCACTGATAATAAACATCGGGGCATCTTCGCCTGAAATGGCCTGCCCTCTGGCTCCTGTAGTGACCCCTGCCTGTCACCACTAAAATCATCTGTTTTTATTAAACTCATTCTTGGCATGCTCAAAGATCCAGCCCTCTACTGTTTCATGTTTCAGAGAGCACTCGAGCTATTTCAGTAAAAACGTTCAGAGGTTAAGCTCTCTAAGTTTCAATGCACTGAGATAATGATTTAGGAATTTCTGGCCACCCAGATGTCTCTAACATCATGCCTGGCCAATAAGAGTTTAAGGAAATGTAGCTAAATATAATTTTGGAGGCCACAAACTCCCTAGTCCTGAGACACGCCAGCTGAATTCAGTTGCGGTTCTATGCGGCAGCCTTTGAACCCATACCTGTCTTATTCGTTTGAACTGTTCCTTATCAACACTGGAGAAAATGTTGCATTCCGGCTGTGCAAGGATCTGGAAAGCCACTGCACAGTGATGATTCTCTAGCGGGGAAATATCATTATAGCGCACAGCAAGCTCTGTCCGTGCATTGATCTGGTACCTGGGTAAAGCAAAGGCATAAACATAAATGTGCTAGTAATCCTAGAAAATTAGCTCATTTCTACAATGGAATCAAAAGCAAGGACTGGGGGAATAACAAATTCCAGATGGAATATAAAAAATAGAATATGAAAAAAAATCTCAAAATCTATTGTGTCTCATGTGTAATATTCTTTCATGGCTTTCCTGTCTTCTGGCCTCCATTCCAGTCCCACAACAGCACCTTGGAAAAGTCTTGATGGTTGCCCTTAAGAAAGACTTTGAAGGTAATGCTGGTGGATACAGTGAAAGAAAATAACAGGAGGGAAATAGGAAAAGCACATAGCCCAACTGACTTTCTGTACACATCAAGTTTGGGTTAGAGTTACATCGCTAGAAACTGAATTTAACAAAGAGGGAGACATGTGTGAGCTGCAGTTTTGCATCTTAAATCATATACTATGCCAAGATATAGCTTATGTGTCCGATGAGCCAATATTTCTCAAGAGGATTTATGGAGTCACCTGCAAACAGAAATCTGGTTCTCCACATTCATTAATGTCCACTTTCTGATACTATTCCCTTTTAAGCTCAGATTGCTGCCTTTTGTCCAAATGCCACCTCTTCTCCCAATTTAATCCTGTTGCTGTTCTACTTGGGAGGGAAAAATAAAAGTTTATAGCACATCTTTCAATACTCTCATCCAATAAATATGCTGCAAATCTAGAAGCTACAATGGGATGTATTCTGCTTCTTCTTCTTTTTGCAATGCTTCTTTATTTTTTTTTACAATTCTATCAGCCATTTCAGTGCCACTATATCTACAAATATTGCAATTATACTAACATTTTTCACAATTTTGTAAGAATGCATGCCCAAATCTTTGTCATCATGTAATGTGTGTTCTAATGCTTTATTAACACCAGTTATAAGATGTTAATTCCTTCCACAAGATAATGTCTTATAATGCATTTTTTGCCAGTACATATAGAGTGACACATACTTTTAGTAATACATTTATTATCACTCAGTTTCAAAAACGTATTTGAAGCCAAGGGCAAAGTAGATCACATTTATTTCTTGATCTAATAAAGATGCACATGTATTATGAAAAAAAATTCACATTTGGACATTTGGTCTCATTTGGGGTTTGATTAATTTCCTCTTTTTAAAATTTATTAGCGTTTAATTTTCTGTAATCTCATACTCCAGCAGATTATTAGATCCTGCTAATTTCAATAGCTTGATATTAATATCCTGTGCATATTTACCAGGCAGCAGAGTGAGGTATGTATCTCAGCAAAATATTTTGTAGGAACATAATGAAAGAGCGTGATATTGTTTAGTCTATTATTACTGTTTTTTATTACAAAATAAGGTGAAAGGCTTTTTTGAGTTCTCTCTTTCTCCTAGTACCAAAATAATATCTACAACTTTTAGGCAGTGCATTATTTCCTATTCCATTAATTTCCTATTCCATTAACTATCTTAGGTCAGTATTCCTATGGTGAAATTCTTGCAAAAATATGCCACCTAAGATTGCATAGCAAGGCATGTTTAATGTGTTGAAGTTTCAATTGTGTTCTGCATTTCTCTAAGCAGATGCCTTACTCCCGTAACTATCTGCCAAAAGAATATTCTACTTACGTGTTATTATAACCTGGGTGATCCAGATCATGACACACTGATGCTGTCATCAGCATTAAGATATCCATTTGGGAAATCTTTACCTATAAGAGAAAAAAAGGAGAAAATGCAATCTTATAATTTTGTACAACTTTTACAACATCAGATGCACATTCAAATATTGAAAAATAATTTAAAACAAGGTTAAATCAACACTTAATGGCTACATTTATTGTAGCAAGATCTTTTTTCTGGCAGGATAGTCACAGCAAATCATCCAAGTCTGGCTGTGATGTATAATTAACAACAGGAATGAAAAGGAAATGTTGGATCTGCTTGACTGTAATTGAATTTTATTTAAATGCAAAGGTTGCTCAGCTTGCAATATGATGTGCAGGATTTACAGTATATTAGTTAAGAAAGGCATTTTAGTATTTTATATTTCATTTCAGTACCAAATAAAAATTGAAGAACAGCAATGTGGGAATGTTTCTGGTTATCTGCTACTTGCTTGAGAAAACATCTTGGGTTTTCACAAGAAATTCTTCTTTGAAAATGCACAATATTGTTAATTATCTTGTCTTAAAATGTTTTTGCCCTACAGACAAAGCCTTGTTCAGTTTTTCTTTCCTTTCTTGTTAAACTTTTTTTTTCAGGAGTGGAAAGAAAAAAGCAAAGGGAAAATATGAAAACGTGACAAAAGTCTTATCTGGAAGTGTATTCATGTATTAGTTATTCAAGCTGCAAATCTATGCCCAAAAATAGAAATTAGATTATTAGAGTGAATATGGTCTATGAAAATGTGAGCTCTATGCATTTGGGGTAACAATCTTAATATCACTTAGACTAGAAAGGGGCAATTCCTTAAGAGGGTGTGCAATGGAGCTGAACGAGAAAATCTGTCCATTGCCAGACAAAACGGTCAGGATTGAATCATGCCGTACAAGGCAGCGCCTCTCTCTTCTTACTAGCTTCCTAAGGGCAAAAGTAATTCCCTTTTTGCTCTGAGCCTGTCAATTTTGAGGCACCATTTGAGTAGAACATTTTGGTAAGCAAGAACTCTGGAGGGCCCTACACTGGAAATGATGGGGCAGAGAAGAGTGCAAAAAGTAGTTTAGGCATTTTGGGTCACCCTGACTTTAGATGAAAGAGGAAACCAAGACACTTTTGTCTTTCCTCTATAAGAAAGACACAATAAGTATGTAGCATTTTCATTTTAAAAAAATGCAGTTGTGAGAACTTTAGCAGGAGGAGGGAGTGCCTGTATCGCTTTCTTGATCTATCTTCAGAAAGAAGCTGCTATGAAATCTTTTCAAGAGCAGCAGGTAATGGAAAGCGAGTGTGTGTGTGGGGGGCTCAGTAGGAAACCTGCATGGGAAGGTTAACCTCTCTTTGGTTTGATTCTCATACTTGTTTTTTTAAACTAAAAAAATTGGACAAGATTTCATCTAGGTTGGTCTATATTTCACAAGGGGCATGAGTAAGATGTGAACCTGCTGTTCTTCTTGAGCCATTGCTGACTTATGCATCAGATAGCTGTGGCTCAGAAGTAAGGAACATGCTTTGCAGGCAGAAGGTCTGAAGGCAAATTCCTGGCATCTCAATCTCTAGACTGGCCTCCTGTTGGAATTCCTGCTGTTATTGGGCTAGATGGACCAATGATCTGATGCAATGTAAGGCAGTTTCCTATGTCTCTAGGACCTTAGAAACTGCTGGGATTGTTAACCATCTTGTTTTCACTACTGTAGACCCTTCAATTCTTCTCTTAAATGTAAAAAAATTACAGACTGAAGTCAGCATGAACAGTTATTCTAACAAAGTCCCAGGAATGCAGAAACAGATGCTCTGCATTAGGTCATTCAGTATTAGGTTAACAAAACATAGTTGCTGTGGGGTAACACATAAAAAACAAAAGCCATGGATTTAATGATGCTTTATGAGGTCCATTATTCTTTTGATGGGAGAACTGGAATGAGATAAAAGTGGCCAGAGAAAGACACACCTGGAGGTTGCAGAGTGAGATCATGCTGTACATCATCTGGGTAACACAGAAGCAATGTCGGAAATTATGGAATGGATTGTTTCTGTAATTGTCATGAATACACAGCTATAAAAATAAAGAGGAAAAACTGATAAAGAGAACAAGGAGGTGGCACTAAATCCCAATAACCAACCCTTTGGCATCATTATTCTCTCCTTTTAAATTCTAAAATACAGTACTATGATTTATAGCTATGCTATTTTCGTATTTAAAAAAAAGTTAAACACAAAATCATAGCTTTTGTTTGTGTTATTACTACAAACAGGCTTGTTTCCTCTTCTTATTGAGGTCACATCCCATTTCTATGGATAATAGTAGAGTGATCTCTGGTTTAAGACACATAACTGCTGTAGAAGGTCATAGAGCTGGCCAAATAGATAGATATACTGGAAATATTGACTTGTATATTGGTAATTTGTAAAGTAAGTGTAGTGATGTGGAAAGGGGAAATTAAAACCTCCTGATTCAGGGAGGCGCTGACATGTTCTGTCCTGAAAATACAATGTGCATATATTCTCATGCTACTTTTCCATTCTGCATTAAGCAACACTATACAGTGTAGAAAAGCAGTAAGAAATAGTACACCAAAAAAATTAAAGGTGAGAAATAAAAGAGAAGAAAATATATATCTAAATCTAGTTTACACCAACATCATTTACTACACCTCTTCATACTTTTCTACCCTTCAAGTAGTTTCTCCCACACCTGTATATTTTTTATTCTGGTAACTCACTTTTGTATTTAATCCACATTAATTTAGGATCCATTCATTTTAGCCCTATCTCTTCTTGTTCTTTTATGTGCGCTTGTTAAGCAATCCATTTAACTTAGTTTTATGTTTTTTCTGATACAATCAACTCTCACTACTAATAAACAAAGTAGGTAGAAGCACACTCTTAGAAAGAGCCATTTTGCTTCTTTCAACAAAATATTCATTCTGTACAACAATAATACAAATAATCCATCTTATTTAAATGGTATTGTTAGTGTATGCCATGATTAAATAATGGAACTGTCTAAAAATAAAATTGACGTAAAATTGATTTAGGAGACAGAATTGGCAAGGTAATTCCAGTAAAAGAACTAATTTCAAATCAATTGTATATGCACATAGCATTCTATAGGCTGTCACATATCTTAATTAGGGATAGACAAGCTGGTACACTCCAGATATTATGGATAATGATTTACAGAATCGCCTGCCATGAGCCATAGTAGCTAGGGTTGATAGTGGCTAAAATTCAAAATAGTGAAGTATCACTCAACACTCTATTGGGTACATAAGTTTTTTCATTTAAAAAAAGGGATTCTTCTTTAGTATCCAAAATATTGAGTTCAGGATTGGATCAGGCCAGCATGGCAGTTCTTACATTCTAAGGGCATTGTAACACTGCATCCTTAAGCTATTGCCTACCTCTGCAAATACCCACTGCCCTCTAAGATGGCTGAAGAAAAAGAAAGGAACATAATAATTTAAACATGTCTTTCTTGAATTTTAAAACAGTAACCCTACACGTATCAGACAAATGTGATAC
>JANHZU010003358.1:71125-81176 GCA_032468055.1 Acrochordus granulatus
AGACAAACTGGTAGATCGACGCACTAGAGGGACTTAGCGCATCTTGCATCATCATCTAGATAAGCTTGTGAGGATGCAAAGCCTGTCCTTATTACTTCTATATTGGCATAATGTTTATGAACTGCTCAGCAATAAATTCTCAACCTGACTGGGACATTCATCACACCAGCATTGCCTGTTTCCTGCTGGGCAGCACTGGCAACAAACCTCTACAAAAACTGGAACAATCTTTATTTTTAGTAGTTTTCAAATACTATAGTGATATGGTCTCTTCTCACTTACCAATATTCATGTGTCTCGTTTACATATCTAACTGGAGACTTCAGATTTTCACTTTGGGGATAAACAGGATGTGAACATACATCGAACTAAGAATTACCAGCAATGGGTTGACTACACTTGTGTTTCAGTTTCACTACATGGAAATACTAGTGGCTCCAAATTTTACTTGTGCAAAAACATACACTGGTTGGGAAATGAAATATCTTCTAATTAGTTACATCAAATAATAAAAGTCCAATTGCCGTTTTTGAGTAAGTTTTTTTTGCAAGTTTTTGCAATTTTGTCATGAAGAAAAACATTAAACTGAAATAATTGAAGCTACCTAAGATAAAATGTTTCAGTCCTTTGAGCTCACTATGGATCTGTCTGTTTCAATAATAGCTTTAATGCAACATTTAGGCATTCCTAAATTCTATTTCATATTATTCTATTTTTCTGCCAGCAATATTGGTATATGAATTTGATTCTTTTTAAAAGGAAAAATCTCATCGGAACCTTTTTTTCACTGAACTCTGATAAAGGTTTTTATTTTATACAAGGTGGTGATTTGCAGACAAAACCCTTAAAAGATTATATGTAGATAGTAAAATCCCATTACTCCAAATTATCATTTTAAAGTATTATCAATAGTTCATTTTCCAATGGCACATAATCAAAACAGTTTTTATTATGTTATGATTACATAGGGGTTTTAACAAAGTTATGATTACATAGGGATTTTAACAAAGGAGGCAGTTAGATGCATATGAATTTGTTGTACCATTTCTTTCATAACCTTAAAAAATACACTTTCCAGCCACCTACCCAAAGAATCTTAAATATGTCTCAATTTGCACTTCTGGGATCCATGGAAAAGAACCTTAAAATACTGCAGACTTTCCTCTCAGCAAGTCTGCCACTGGATTTAAAACAGTACACAGAACATCTGTGAACATGATCTTCATCTCGCTTTTCAGAGAAAGAACTACAATTGAAGGATCTTATCTAGAACTGCAGCCTGATTAAGAATCTGAGGTTATTTAGGAAGAATATACATTTACTGTACTGTATTGAAGATTTTATACCAACTTTCTGTACAGATAATATGAGAAACAAGAATTTTACCCTTGAAAGGGTTTTTCCCCTTCTCTTTCTCCAATATTATACTTTACCTGCCAAGAAGGCGGCACAAGATATGCTCATAAAAAGATTAAGATCTCACACTGATATAAATTTATTCTAGGCTTCAGCTTGTTAGAAAAAACCCCTCAAGCTTTGTTTTGAACAGCAGCTAAGCTACTCAATTTTCAAATGCCATCTCACAATATGGATTCTCCATCCAATTCCCAGTCCAATCAAACCTGAAGAGCAAGAAATGTTTCAAACAAAGGGTCTTCGATGTGACTGCCCAAGATGATATCGCATCATTTAACATGTTAAGTCCTTGAAATCACTGGCTCAACACAAATCAGCCTTCCAGTTAGAAAAAGTATTTAACAGCTTACATACTTCAAAATCTTAGAAAAACTTTTCTAGAGCTCATTTTGAACAACTTAACCATGGTGAGACATGATTTTATGGAGTTTTATGGAGTTCCAGTTGAAGAAAGACTGTGTATTTGTGGCTCAACCAGCAGTTGAAAACATTGCAACATCCTCTTTGCAAACTGTTTTCTGCAGAAAGGACTGTTTACTTAGATTTTTATTTAAAAACTAAAAAATACTGGGGCACTAGGAGAAACTATCTTACTTTTTGCAGGCAACAAACCTGCATATCACTAGTAAGACTGCATTATTTATATCAAAGACCATTTTGAACAGGACAGATTATTTAGAAGTTAACTGTAGGGGTGACAACTTATTATGAATATGTTCTGCTATTTTTATTGCGTTTATTTGTATACTTGTATCAGTTTTATACTTCTGATTTATTCAGATGACTCAATCAATGAAGTTTATTTTGTATTCTATTCTTGCAGGAAAAAAGAACTCACCTTCCACTCTCTTCTCCAGCATTGCCAATTGATTAAAAATTTCTGTTTTAAGTTCATCAATTTTCAATATCCTGGAGAAGAAACAACAGCCCCAAACTTAATTAAGAAGATACTCATGAAAAACATAATACCTGATTGGAAAATAAATACTGAAAGTCAATATTTGGATGCATTGAAAAATATTTCAAAAATAAGCAACTAAAGGTATCCAGTTACCATCTATTTCCCAGCGAAAGACCTGATGTAGGTACGAGGATTTTATATGCAACTTACAGATATCTTCCTATCTACAAAGGTTTTCCATTTAATTCAGATTAGAAGAAAAGACAGGGCATATGGAGCTCCCTCTCTTAGTGACATGTAAAATAACTCTTCTCTCAAATAAATGGAGGAATCAGTATACATGTTAGATTTGCTAAATGTACATATAAAGTTACTGATATACAATTTTACTCATCCATGTTTATTAAAATATCATAATCTGGTTAGTTATAATTTTATTAAACTTGATTCAAATTAAATGTACTATTTCTCTATAGCTTCATCTATAAAAAAAGATAATTCCCTTTTCTTTTTCAATAGGAAGAAAGCATATACAATGCAACAGGGGAATGTTTCCTTAGCAGCAAATCCCTCCAGATTTAATGTGGCTTCATTTCAAGCACGGGTGCATATTTTTGTAACCTTTAATGAATTAATCTTGTCCATTTTCCTGCTCCAGACTAGACTGTTTAAGAACTGCATGGAAAGATAAGAAGGAAGGATATATAGCAGAGCTCTTCAACATAGCACCATTTCTTCTCCTAACCCTCCAAAGTATTTTGAAACTAATCTTTTCAATCTTGTATCCTTTCAATAACAAGAACATGCTGAGAACAATATGAGCCAGTAGACCAATGTCAAAATTGCCAGTGCCCTCTTTTCCAAGCTATAGCAGCTCCGAGAGTAAGAAAACTCTTCATACTTCGGTTCCACCTAGAAAGGGAAAATACTAAACTTCTAGTCCTCCCTACCAAGTTTCCAATATGTGTTGCGGGCATTTCTGTATTAATTTATATCCTACTTGTTATAGACTCAAGGTGGCATCGATCCTATTTTTCCCAACAATAACTATGTGTGGTTAGTTAGGGTGAGGGTCACTAACCCAGAGCCATCCAGTAAATTTCTGTGATTGAGGAGGGACAGGAATCTGAAACCCTGATGTTGGAAGGTGAGTGACATGAAGCAAGTATTCAGGAACACTCTACCTAAGCATAGAAAATAAAGCTGTGCCAATTCTTTTAGGAATTTAAAAACTGAGTAGAGGAATTAAGACCAGGTTTGCTGATAAGTTGCCTGTGAAATTGACTAAGAAGCTTCAAGTTCAGATAGGGGTAGACGATGAGGTAAAAGTTCCTGGGACTCTAGGAATGGCCCTGCTCCAAGTCCCGTGGAACTCCAGGGATGCAAACTGCAAACTGCAAGTCAACCCCAGGCCCAGAGCAGAAGCAGAACAAACCCTCTGTGGAAGCACCAAAGTTTTAAAATTATTGTACGGAAAAAGGATTACCTTGAAAGTTGCTCCACCACCTGTTCCAGCAAATTCTGAAACAATTCTTCTTTTTCTATTATAAATAAAGCATAAAATGGTGAATTATAAGAAACTTCATATCATGAAAGAAAACAATTATATCTCACAATGCAATCTGACAAATAATGTCTTTAGAAAAAATTACATGCTTTGCCATCTTCATCTGTTTGCAAAATAGAAGGGATTAAAATATATTCCTCCAGTATCCTTTTTGTTCTGATAACTATAATGATGGATTTTGTGCAGTACTAAGTAGAAAAACACACTAGGAATGCACTCAGGCCTCAAGAAGCCATTGAATGGACGAGGATCTCCTTTCAAAGGAGGAGACACAATTTTAATTGCAGATCCCCCTTCCCCCGATGACGAGAAGGGAATGTCACATGGATGGAAGATGGGAACCTCTATTCCGTGGAACTGGTAGTTTTCTTGGCACTCATGTAGGAGCACTTTTATACTACAGTACATCCATTTCAGATCAGCCATGAATATTTGCTTTTTTGCTTTGAAATTCCAAGAATAAGAAAAGAAAATCACTGTCTCGTCCCAACCTGTTTAGGACCTGCACATCAAAAGTGCCCTTATCTCCACTCCAAAAGAAAGAGAAGGGAAATTCAAAGCCAAGAGTTACTACTTTGCTCATACTCTCCTCTGGTATTAAATACATAATCCCATGTATGCTTACTCTCACAGTAAGACCTTCACGTGGGAGGCCTTTCTTAGTGGTGGCATCTCTCTCCAGGAGGTTCACTTGATCCCTAGTTTTTGTTACCATTTTATTACCAAGTGCCTTTAATTACAATTCCACACCTGACACACAATAACTATATAATAAGGCCATGCCACTTCCAGTATTAATGGTATCTTTCAGACAGCTTTTATCTATCTTCTCCCTTCTGATGTTGCTTGAAGCAGACTGTGTCACCCGTTCAGTACTGGATGGCTAGCCCTATTAATTCACAATTTTCCCTAAGACTTACATTCATGAATTCCATATAATGAAAATACTGTATTTTGCTATTACTTTCTCGGATGTCTTTCTAACTCCTGGTTTAACTCTAGTTCTTGGATTTTCCTAATGATTTTCTTATCAGGACTGAACCATGCTTACTTTTCCAAGATCAGCCAACATCCGCTATATACTCCCACCTGCTATATTATGTTAAACAAGTTCAAGTCTATTGCTATAATGCCAGTTCTAACTTTTTACTCAGAGTATTCCAAACTTCTTGCGTTGCTTATTTCTTGATCCAGCCACAGAAGCTCTCTCAAGATTGTATTTTCACCATCAGATTATTTTCAAAGCCAGCAAATTTTCACAATGACCAATTTCCACTTGCTTTCTCTGATTGTAAGCCTGCATTTATTCCTTTCATTGCACAGTACTCCTCTTGATTTTTGAGATTGTTGATAAATAATTATTAATAGAGGATAGGTTTTCCTGGCTATTTATTGGTGAAACAACAGTGAATACAACTGATTTTTACAAGTCATTTAATTTTTTTTTATAGGAGAACTAAAACTAAACTCAGAATAATAAAACTAACAGAAACTGCTGGGCCCAGAAATTTCTAATAAAAAATCTATGGTTTCTGAATATTGTTTACAGATGAATAAAGACTCCCTCAAATTAAATTCATTTCCTGGTGATTTAATAGACACATCCATGGTTTGCCATTGCCTTTTTGGAGGATGTTCTTCTCAATTTCCCAATCCAGCCTATAGCTCTGAGATTCCAACGGTTTCTTTTAGAAAATGTAGCATGTGATATAAAACAATTCAGTTTGTAATGTTAACAATCCCATTCATGAATTTAATATAAAGAGAAAATTAACAGTTATTTATGTTCACTTATGTGTTGATGTGAGCATTGCTTTTAAATACTAAGATTCAGATTGCAGTGTATATAAAGACAAAATTAACACCAATTTGTGCATACATTGCAGAAATAAATATATGTTTTAGAATATCTGCAAGTGTGGAGCCCTTAAAACATAACAGTGAATGAAATCACCTTCAGATTAATTGAATTATGGATCAGTGCGAATACACACAAGCTATCTTTAGCAACACACTTTCTATAAAAAGTTTCTGTTTTAAATAACTGTAATATTTAGACCGACTTTCAAGTGAAGCAAGAAACACTATTATGCAGAAACTCTTGAAATCAATAAATAATTAAATGCTTATATGAATAAAGAGTTAAACATTGAAAACACATTTAAGATTATGTGTTTTAACGTATGCATGTTATCCAAATTTATTTTCCCTATATACACTATATATTACAGTATACAATTATCTTTCTATGCTGGCATTTTTGCAAAGATTCCTCGAAGATGAACTTAAAATGTGAATAATCACAGAAAGTTTTAAACCAAAGCAGAGCGCCAAAATAGATTTATCATGTACAAGAGATTCGTTAGTTACACGATTTCAATAAAACAACAAAGTAATAAACAAGATTAACTCAAGCAAACCGCTTTCACGTAGCCAAAAAGAAGGTAGCTCCCTGCTTTTCTTGGAAATCCAAGAACTAAACCAGAACAAGAAGTGCTTCTAATTAAAGTAGAATAAAAGATTTCTTTTTGCTTACCGTCCGCCAGACACAGACATACAAAGCCAAACCAAGAATAAATTCTGTATCTCACATTCGCTGCATCTCAGAATTTGGCACTGCCTGAAGCTTGCATGGGAATAACCAAGTCCTATAAAAACAATCCAGTTAAAAAAAAAAGAGGGAAATCCTTGCCCTAGATATTGTACTTTCTGTCCCTCTCATTTTCTAAATTTATGTGCAAAGCTTAAACTATTTACTCAGAAGTTACACGCACTGAATTAAGTGACTTACACTTAGCCTTAGTCCTAGGACATACTAATCCAGGGAACAGTCAATTACAGCCTGATGTTTATAGATGTAATAAAAGAGCGAAGACGTATGTTTTTATAACCGAACAGCCCCGTAAAGATATACAGCGAGCAGTTCCTCTTGCCTTAAAGAGACAAAGGTCTCTTTTCCTGAATCCACCTTAACTATTTGTGCAGCTCCAGGGTCCCACATTCGGAAATGTGAAACGGAAACTATTTCAACTACTGAAATAAATTTGCAAGGTGTTCTAAAAACTTGGCCTCCCTCTAACAACTGCTTGAAGACTTCAAGCTATTGCCAAGTTTTCTTATTTTTTTTCCTGGCGGGCTTCCCATGTAGCCTTCCGGGAGAACTCACTAGGTGAAGATTTCCTCATCACTGCCTGCTGGAGGCCACTGTATCTCTGATATTAAACCCACAGGACCTCTGCCATAAAAAACTGGCAATGTCAGTAAAGAAAGGTATTATTTTCTCCTAACTGATAGCTGGAAATTTTACTGTGATTTGTCAAAAGACACATAATAGTAGACATATAATTGGAATCCAGAATGTCAAAACTCAGGTCAGCTCTCTTGCCTTTTTCCTACTGCACCACTCTCATCTTTGTGTAATGTTCCATAGTGTAAAAGATGTAATAAATAGTTGGGGGAGAGGGGGGAAGAAGGGAGGCATCTACTTTTTGGGCATGTTTCCAGCCAAAAACCATGCAACTGTAGGATGTGCTTTTTTCTTGATTTGATTAAGCCTGCTTTTCCATCTTCAAGAATGCAGAATTCGAACCACTCCAGTGACTGTCTATTAAATATATATTTAAATGCTCTTCTATATTAGGGGCAGGTTAAAATTAGAAAGAAAAAACATCACTATTTTCTTACTACTTTTTTGAGAAGCATTGGTCAAGGCTATCAACCCTTTTTCAAACTGGAGAAAGTACCTTGGCATTTATTTTCAAACTAATTTCACAGTCTGATCTTATCAGAAACCCAATTTAAAACAACTTCATAGTTCCTTAGTTAGTTTCATATTCTTAATAGAAAATTCCCCGTTTTGATCTCCCTTGCTTACAGATTAGGATGCATATCCCTTTAGCAGAATATCACAAATAAAATGGATACTACAATAAGCACTTCATATTTGGTAGTGCCCAGAGCCCATGATCACCAAATTCCATCCTCAAAGGGGAAAATGGAATTTTGACAGAAAAATAAAGTCAATATGATAGCTTAGAGTATGCACAATATGCTCTCTGAGGTAGTTGTTACATAATGGGATAAAATATCCATAGCCTGGCTTGTTATCCACACTTGAATAAAATTATCTACTGTTGAGGAATAATCATCTTCATCCAGACTTTTGATGTTATTTCCATAGGGCATCTTGATTCCTTCAGTTTTCACCATTTTTCCTCCAGTGATGGTGAAGGTGGCACATTTGTCCAGCCCAAACTCCTTTGCAATGTCCTGGCTGTATATAAGGACAGTGTTGAGCAGTGATTCTATTTCAGATAGTGTTTTTCCATACAACTTCAGATTGTCCATGTAAAGGAGATGGGATAGTTTGGTAGATGTTTTTGATGTTTGATAGCCATGGCCTGACTTATTCAGTGTGGTTGACGAAGAAATTAGTGTGATGACAAATAACAGTGGTGATAGTGTTTGAAGAGTCCCTTTGAAAGATTCCTCTCTTGATATTAATCTCTTCCAATCCCTCACCATTGACCAATAACTGTATCTTCCATTGTGCCATCAATCTTTGCACAAAGCTTCTGACATTTCTACTGACTCTTGTTATTTCTATGTGGAAGGGAGTCCAGTGCCTTCTTGGAATCAATCCATGCTACATTCAATTTGTTCTTCCTTCTCTTGCAGTTTTCCAGAATCATTTTGTCAATTAGAAGCTGATCTTTTGTTCCTCTGTTATTTGGGCTGTTTCCTTTCTGATCAGGTGGAAATAGATTGTTTTCAACTAGATGCTGTTGGACTGAATAAGCTATTACACCAGTTAGCAATTTGAAAGTTGTTGGTAAGCAGGTAATTGGCCTGTAATTGCCTGATGGTCCCTTTTGCTGGATCTTTTATTATCAGGTGTTTTTTGCCAGATGTTAGCCGCTGTTCAATTTCATCTCCTTGCAGTATCTTGTAAAACTGCTTGGCAGTGACTGGGTGCAGACCAATCAAATGTTTCAACCAAAAACCATACAGTTTATCTTCACCTGGTGCTGACCAATTTTTGATCTTCTTTGCCCTTTTCTCCACCATTTCTGCTGTTATTAGTTCTTTCATTTCATATTCTTTTTTATTCTTATCTACCTCCTTTAGCCAAGCTGTGTTCTTGTTATATTTCTTTGGGTTGTCCCATAGCTGCATCCAGAACGGCACTGTTTGTCAGGTGTTGATTGATTCAGTGCATTCTCTCCACTGATGAATTAGTAAAAACATTTCTGATTTGACTGATTTTGAAGATTCTGCCTATACTGTGCAATTCAAGCTGATCTTCTGCTGATCTTCTTGGCTAAGGCTGTATCTGCTGTTCCTTTATTATTTTCAGTGCTTCCTTAATTTTCCTTGTTTCTTAGAGGTATTTCTTGATCAGGTATTCTTTGATTTTCTTGTTCTTCAACTTCTTTTCTTTCAACTGTTCTGCTTGCATCTAATCTTAGCTTGCTGATTTTATTTTCCAGCCTGATCTTCCATTTTGGTGATGCACTGTTTGGCATTTTCTCTTCTTTGTTAATTTTGAATCCCATGTATTCAGTTAAAACTGAAGCCGTGCTGTACACTAGTTCATTTGTTTCTTTCAATAAGTTGGTGCTTATATTTGATACTACAGTATTGGCATCTTTTAATACTTGTGCTAATTGTTTCTTTGGAACAAGCTTAAATGCAGAATATCTTATTCTGTTGTTATTGTGCTGCTCTAGATGCTGTTATTCTTGGTTTCAATTCTTCTACTTCTTTTTTAGTCAGAGGGCTTTGTTCTTCCTTAGGAGAAGGTGAAAGAGATTATGCCTGATTTGGGAATGACAATGATTCAATATTTATACTGGTTTCTTCTGCTGCTGCTTTTGCCTGGTTTGCAGTTTGAGCCACTTCTGGCAAAGCTTTGATTTCTTTGTCTTAGAGCTTTGTAGTACAGTACTTTGAATTCTGCTTTTGTGAATATTTTATTTCTTATTAAAACATTATAAGAAATATTTTATTTCTTATTATCAGTGTTGATCTGCTAGTGTCTGTTCTGTGATTTCTGTTTCTGGATGTTCTTTCAGAACTGGTAAACTGGAAAGTTTTGGTACTTTAGAACTGCATCGCAACAAAGTTTAAAAAACAGGCATCTGGACTGGATTTTTCTCAAGTCGAAA
>JANHZU010003358.1:94005-123076 GCA_032468055.1 Acrochordus granulatus
GAAAAAAACAGACTTAAATACCATTAGCAGATACCATCTGCTAATGTTTGAAGAATGCAATCAGTGGGGTCTGATGAACTTAGAATGAACTTCTGAGTATGCTGGGCCACTGAGCCTTGAAATCAATTATCGCTGAAGAGAGTAAATGAAAAGAAAGTAAGATATGACAATATAATTGGAATAAATGGAAGTCAGATAGTTAGCACGGTTAGTTAAGAACCAAAGTGGGAGAGATAATAAAACAAGTTCCTCTTTTTTAAGCAATAGGCAGTGGTACCTAAACAAAGCCAAGAAAACTATTAAAACATATTACTTCACTGGCATACATATCCTGAGGTGAGATTCAGTTTCGTAAACATTTGTTGGTCTTCACTGACAAGACTAGGGGCTTGCAGAGGCTGTAGAAAGACTCTGTACCTAATAAAATGCTCAATGTGTTCTGATAGGTATCTCAGGAAATGAACTAAAGGATTCCTTTTGAGCCAATCACAGTATGCTCTAAATAATCTTTTTTTCCTGCTATGGATGTTAAAAAGAAACACAACTGCTGATGAAGTGGAATATTTTGTACTTTTCAGCACTACAGACTGGATTAACATCCTTTTTCTCTAAAACAATTCTTCAACCTTTAGTTCTATAACCAGAGCTAAAGCTCACTAACAAGGGATTTTAGAATCATTTCTTTAAAATGTACGCAAGATTACTTGAAATCTGCCATGCTTGTTAACATTGGATACCCGCTGACATAAGAATAGGTTCTCCAATTCAACATATCACGATTTCTTGATAGACCTGGAGTCTATCTGCTCAGTATGTATACAATCAGCGTTCATTTGGGGTACTAATATTCTATCTTCAAAGAGCCATCATCAAAGGTTGATCCAAACAGGCTGAAGTTTTCATGCAGCCAAGATGCCTTTCCATATATCCAGTGACACATGAACTTTAAGAAGTACCACCTGAACACGACGATGGAGGCCCTTAATGCAATATATCTTAAAGTTACCACGGCATGACCAGACCTACACCACTGGCTCTACTCCACTGCCTCCAAGCTGGGTGATACTGAAAGGCAAGCTCCTTCAGGTACTTTTGTTTATGCTTAGGAGCTTCACATAACCAGATCCCCAATGGCGGAGCCATTCTGATTATGTGACGTCTTTCTCATATAGTGCACCTCAGTTCAGAAGTTCACGGTTCAATCAATTGGACCAGGACAAGTCCAGCTATATAATGACATTCCATTCCATGGAACTCTTTCCCACATATAACTAATGAAGGAAGCAAACAACTTTCAGGATTCTAAATTGTTTCTAAACTAACATCAAAATGAAGATGAAAAATCCATTTTACTTTGCAGCTACCTCTTGTTTCACAAATTTATCCATTTCAAAATAAGAGGTGGCTTCATAAGATTTTACATGTCTGAAAAGCCAGGACACTCTTGATTAGTTAAAAACAAACATGCACAGAGCATTCTAGCTCAATAACACTTGCCCTTATTTTGTACTCTTTATCATGCCCTGGCTAGTGAAGATCATTCTAAGAGGTAGAGCTGAGAACACATAGAAGCAACAATGAAGAAAACCAGTCAAAACAATATTTAAGAAAAACTATTAACATAATGATTTGATGTATTATCTTTGCTTTGATATATATCTTCCCTTCAGTATTCAGTTCCCTACTAAATGTGAACAACTAACTTGAAAACACTAAGTTCAGCCATAATGTGCACAAACATAGTCTTTTAAATATATTTTGGACAACATTACATGCAATTAATTCCTACCATATTAAAAGGACAGCAGTAATCATTCTGATATACAAACAAATTGAAAAAAATAAATGGCTTGAAATGTATGGCTTTTATTCCCTAATGATGTGTTAGTAAGCATCATTTATATCTCACCAGTGAATGCAGCAGAAGTTTAAGGACTACATATCCTGTAAAACTTGAAAATATTACAGCAAATAGTAATTTCATTTTATTAGCTTCATCTCTTTCAGCCTAGATTTACACTTTCTAGTATTTCTCTTCTTATTTCTTTTATTTGTGGGTAAATCTCTAACAGCTTCTACAAAAGTGACAGCAACTAATGGTAGTTATTTTCACAACTGCTGGCAGAGCCAAACTGGTGTATTGCAGTAGAGCTAGGCAAACCCAGGTTCAAATCTATGAAGTAATGAAACTCACTAGCTGACTTTTCCATAATAGCCTGTAGAGACAGGAGGATTCCTCTCTTCAAGGCAACACATAAATGCAAGATACAATATTTATCTTCACCTTATGTTCTCCTTCAGCAGTTAAACAGCTGGAAGAGTCAGTCAGTGTATGCATGTGTAGAAGCTTGATCCATGTGAGGGATATTCCAGAAAAGATAGTTGGAGCAGGCAAGAGGGTCAGATCACCTTGCTAAGCAGCTTGGAAGAGATGCTTTATCTTCAGCATTGTCTAAGTGAAGCAGTTCTTTGAGGTTTTGAAAAACCTATTAAATTAGAGGTTGATCAGCACTCAGAGGACTCTAGCATAATAATCATACTAAAAAAGTAATCATCAAAGGTTTGTCAAGATATTGGAGTGCCCTAAAATTTTCAGTCCTGTGCCCTGTATCTTCCACATTTTTACTGAGAACTAGGAAAGGGAAGCAGAGGGAAGTGTTATCAAACCCGAGAAGATGCAGAACTGGGAAGTTTATCTTAGAAGATAGAAGTACATTTTAAAGTAATATTGACAAGGTAAGAAATGAGCTGATGTAACAGAATGAAATTTAACAAATACAGTATAATGTTCTTCATTTCAAAAATGCGCTAAATTTAAAACTAAATGTTTTAAAATGAGAGATAGCCATTTTTACAATACTTGTAAAAAAGATCCTGAAACAGTAGTTGATTACAAATTGAATATAATGTGAAATAGCTGCAAAAAAAGGCAAATAAAATTTAATACAATTTAATTCTGCAGCAACATGGGATAAACATGGGATGAGGTATCATCAGTACACTGATGATACTCAGATCTACATCTCCATCCCAGCTGACCCAAGTGTTGCTGCCTCAGCCCTGACTGTGTCTGGAGGCTGTGCAGATCTGGATGGAGGACAACAGGCTTCAGTTGAATCCTGGAAAGACTGAGTGGCTTTGGGTGTCTGGGGGTTCTGGTTCTGGGACATTAACATCTTTAATTCTGGATGGGGTTGCACTGTCCCAAACAGACCTAGTGTGGAATCTGGGGGTTTTCCTGGGCTTGAAATTCCTGCTCAAAGAGCAGGTGGCAGCCGCAGCTAGGAGGGCCTTTGCACAACTTTGGGGTTGTGTGCCAGTTGTGCCCTTTCCTGGACCTATGCTCAGTCACACATGCCCTTGTCATCTCTTTGCTGGACTACTGCAATACACTCTACATGGGATACCCTTGAAGAGCATCTGGAGGCTGTAGCTGGTGCAGGATGAGGTGGTGTGGATGATTTTAAGGGCCCATAGAATGGCCCATATAACACTTTATTCTAAAAGTTGCATTGGCTTCTAGTTTGCTTCCAGGTGCAATTCAAGGTGTTGGTTTTGACTTTTAAAGCCCTACATGGCATGGGACCAGGTTATCTGAGGAATCGTCTCACCCCAATAGGGATGACCCACCCCACCAGAACCAGCAGAAGAGACCTGCTTTGAATTCCTTCAGCTAAGGAATTTTGTACCCACTCTTGCAGCCATCCAGAAGGGCCTTAAGACATGGCTCTACCAGCTGGCTTAGGGCCCCAATGGGGGTACATCATCTTGGAAGTAGCTGGTGACAGAGTATTGACCTCCTCCCCATATATATTTTTTGTTCCTCCCCTCTCTGTCCAGCTGGTTTTTATTTTTATTTGTATTAATTTTAATGGTTTTAATTATATTGTTGTTTTATACTTTTATTGTAAACCGCCAAGAGTTGTTTTTGAATTTGGTGGCACATACATTTGATAGACAGACAAACAGAAGCATATTCTCAATCATGAGAACAATAGTTTTGTTTCATTCTGCACTGTTGTGCCTTACTTCAAATAGTGTGTTTAGGATTCAGTTTAAAAATAATTGAGAGACGTTGAAAGAGGTTTAGAGAATGGAAGTGAGGATGATCAAAGAAAGACACACCAAGGAGACTTTGAAAGAATGGATGGTGTACCTTGTGAAAGGAAGAACAAAGGGAAAACATAATATTCTTCAAATATCTGAAAGGATCTGTTTTTGTCACCAATCATGCAAGACACAAAATGAAGGATTCAAGTTACAGGAAGGCAATTTTCAAGTGAATGTTAGAGACAATGTCTTAACAATGGAAATAGATTGATAATAGAACAGTGTGGGGATGGGCTTTCTTTTGCCGGATGTGTTCAAATGGAAGCTGGACAAATAACCAGCAGGGACATCATAATTTGGATTTCTTTCCTGAGCCATTTTCAAGTCCATCAAATGATAATAGCAAACAAGATCAAACCTAATCATTAACTGTTATGTGAAATAGGACATCCCACCAGCAAATAGTGACAATTGGTATGTTTTCCATTTTATTTCTTTATTACAGATATTTCTATTCTGCCCACCTCAAACTGACTCACGGCAGAAACATTCATGTAAACTCATTTTTCCTATCTATAAAATGATGATGTATTATGTTCACATGCTACAGCTAAGGGAGATCAATTCATACTCCTAGAAAGTTTTGCAATTTTCATCAACAGAAAATTGTAATTAGACTTAAATTTCCATGGAAATTTGAGCTGAATGACAGGTCAGATCAGAATAATTTTTAGTTCTGCAGTATTCTAATTCTGGCTTTGGACTAAATGTGGATATCAGAGAAAAAGATATCATGGCAAGGAGGAGAATTAAATTCATGTAATAAATACCTCTTCCATACCAAACAAGATACTCACATTATATGAGCTAGATTGCTTATTTGAAACATGGAAGGAGCATGGAAATTTGTTTTTGGCAGATTTATGCTCATTTGGCAGAGCAGATTAATGCTTATTTACTCCAAATATATTGTGCAGGCTTTCTTCCTCTCCCTCCAATACACACTCTGGGTAGGCAGTAGAAACCAGGTGTCTGGTGAACCATAAAAAATGTATCACCAGGGAAAATGCAGTTGTCCAATACATTTGATTATATTCTCTTCTGTTCACATTTATATTTTCTAATCTCAGTACTTTTGCTAAATCTTGAAGCTTTCCAAACCTCTATATTGTTTATTTTTTCCCATATGAGCAGTTTTTCAGTGAGCAATCACTGAATTGGATTCACGCATTCACATTGTATTTATATATAATAGTTTTTAGTTGTAATCTTTATAAATGTTCAGTAATGCCAAAGATATTGTAATACAGTGAAAAGCTACGGCTTGTGCTTTAAAGTAAAATCTTTTAAAATGTATAAGTGTATACAATTATCAATAAATGAAACATAAAAATCTGTCTAGCACATTTTTGTATTATAATTTATAGTGCTTTTTCAGACATATGTCATTCCCACAATTTTTTTTAACAATAAAAATGTCCTGTAGCTCATAATCTTTGAATAAAAGTAGCAATGCAGAAAAATAGGGAGTTAGGGACTCAGTTTAACTTGTGTAATGTGAAGGAACTCCAAATGCCATAATTTCCATGATAGAAAGCATGGAATCACAATTTTGGAACAAACCTTTATATAACAGTGAAATATTCCTAGCTCAGTTCTGAATGTATCCATCTGAGCTTGGCTGTTTGCTTGCAGACAATTATGCAGAAAACAATACCCTAATCAAGGAATTATGAAGAAGGCAAACAATCAAGCAGGTAAACAACCAAGCAGAAACAATACCCTAATTATGAAACTATCAAGAAGAAAATTACACTCCCACCAACTCTAGCAGAGCAAGCTACTTTATATAAACAGAGAACAAACTCACACTCACTAGCATTGATGATGTTATCTAAGTGGGTAACAAAAGGTCTACAAGTAAATAGCCTAGCTCAGAGAGCACCAAGAACAGTTTCTCCCTCTCTCTCCTTCTCTCTATATGTATATACTAAGAGGTAAAGCTAAAAGTTTCCCCTTTTAGTCGTGTCCAACTCTAGGGGGCAGTGCTCATCCCCATTTCATAGCTGAAGAGCTAACATCTGAAGATGCTTCTGTGTTCATGACTATACACTGAAGTACATGGAACACTATTACCTTCCCACCAATTTAGATGTTTATTGTTGGCAGAAACTGAGGTGAATAACAGGAGCTCACCCTGTTATGCGGTGCCTGGGTCTCGAACTCAGGCTGCCGACCTTCTGGCCAACAAGCCCAGCATCTTAACCACTAGGCCACCATGCACCTAATGTATATACTAGCATAGCTTAATAAACTTTTACTAGGAATTCTACAAGGAATTTGTAGTAGGCATATGGAGGTAAAAACCAGAGTAGTTTCTTCAATACAAAAATTAAAAAAATGAGATAGTAACATCCCAGTTTTTTGGAAACCATGTCATATTAATAAAATTATTACAAAAAGAAGCAAATGTATTGATAATTTCCTAATTTTGCACTTCTGAAAATAGATATTAAAGTGTTTTGAGCTACTATATCCTCTCCAGATGCTAGGTAATTTTTAAAACTTCTTTTTTTCAGAAAAAGACAAAGAAAATATCATTCTGATTCTTTCCATTAGAAATCTGGTTAAAACAGAAATGTTTTATAAATGTTTAGCATACAAGGGAGACGGTGCCCAAGAACATAAGTGACAGGCATTCCAACTTTAAGGAAGCATGGTGGAAAAGATGCTTCCATCTTCACACAGATTGGTAATGGTTTGTAATGCCAGGCAGCTCATGATACATTAAGTTAACATTATGACTGTGACTATGGATTTTGTGGTATATTTGAAATGTGTTTAAGACAATACTGTAACTAGTGCCAAATCACATCTGTTCTTATTTGGCTTCAAAATTGCTTGAAACAAATATGTCAGAAAGGATTTTTTTTGTACATTGGCCAGTGGACCAGTGTGTCCAGTGGACACCCCCATAAGGTCTCGCTTCACAGGGACTATCCCTTCTTGCCTGAGATGCTGTAGACTGTAGAGTATCAGATGAGCCTATGTTCAGAGTCAAAGCTTCTAGAGGGACAAAGCTTCTTCTTACCGGAGATGGAGGTAGACGTAGGTTTTCCACCCAAGATAAAAGGGCTTGGTTCAATTCTAGCAATTGCCTTGGAGCTATCCATGGTCCTGCAAATTATATCTTGCCACCCTGACAGTTGCTTCATTTGGCAGCTCTTCTCCACACTCCCTATTGCAGCCTTCCATAAACGAGTGTCCTCCAGAGATTTTGTATTAATCAGACTAGCCCAGGATGGAAATTCTGGGACCTGTTATCCTAATGAATGTAAAGGTTCCAGGTCGGCGGTAACTGCTTATATTTCCCCAAATGCATTTTCCCCCTAATGCTTTCTATCTTCTACCCATATGTCTGCTCCCAGAAGATTTTATTCTGCCCTTACAAGCCTCATGCCACCAAGAGAATCTAGGAACAAGCAACTAGGGACAACTGTCTATTAAAAGTATGGTTGGAGTATGAATAATGTATTATCATATGATCAAAAGCTGGTAGATCTATCTTTTCACCCAATTTTTATTTTTCTTTGTCAAGGAGCATCAAGTTCAATTCATCACCTAAATTTCCACAAAGCATTTTTTAAAGTAATATTATAAAAGATATGCAGGTTCCTAAGACTGATAAGGATCTGAGAGAATAGAAATGCATATATTAGAATAATTGCATGCATAATCACTAAAAACTTTGAACCTAAAGACCTACTAAAGCAACACTAAAGTATAAAAAAGTAAAAAAAAAAGTTGTTTTGAAAAATCAAATAACAAAAATAGAAAATCAGAAACCAAGGTCACAAAGTGGTAGGGCAGGGTAAAGGGAGTGGGAAAAAGAAAAATGTGCTGACAATATGCCACATATGCCATATAAATAAATGGCCAATTTGGCCTGGGGTAAGAATTCTGTAATCTGTGTGCTACAAATGAAAAGGCTCTGTTTTGCTTCCATCTTTAGCAGTGGGTGGAGATTTTTATGTGTCAAATCCCACACTGCTTAAAGGATTTAAATGTAATGTTCTGTACTTCTTGTGTTCAGAAATGCACTGAAAACCAGTGAACATAAATGAAAATCAGAGTAACATGCTTAGAATCATATAGGCTTCACTTAAAATGCCATTCCCATTATTTCATACCAGATGGTCTTTCCAAACTCTGTCCACAGAATGGTTCACCATGGCTGAAACAATGCCATGTGCATGGTATCTGTGACATCATAACAGCCTCACTAGATATGAAAAGTCTGAGAATATTTAATGCATATTATATCTACTTGCCCAAATTTTTGTCCTCCAAATGTGTTTCAATTTTGTAAGGGAAAACAAGAGATCTACATTGATATTAAAAATTACTATTCCTCCATTCCTATCTTTCTTAAATGACAATAAATTTATTTTTACTTCATTATTTTTGTCATCATCAAGAAGTTGTGCTCCCAAATTCAAACCAGAGACATTTCTGTAACATTGAGACATTCCAGAGACATTTCTGTAACATAAAGCATCCCTGGGCTATGTCTTTTCATGGGAAAATACAATAATATTTTCAAATAAAATCACAAATAGAAAGTCCTTTATTATACAATTCCAGACATTATTTTTTCAGATTTTTAATTTAGTGGGATTTGTTTCCAGAATAGTAGGCAGAGATCTGCAGCCTTAAGTGTGACACAGTTACTTATTGTAATAATATAAAACAGAGAGAAGTTTTACTAAATTAGTTTTATTGGCTAATAACATACTTGCTACAATTCTCTGCCTCTCTTCTCTCTGTTTCCATTCTGTAAGGAGGGAAGCACATTTGGAACCTACAGATTTGGGGAACTGATATAATAATGCATGCCATGTTGATTTAACACATATAGCACCTCCATGAAACTGATTATATTTTTAAAGTCTCATCTCTTGATATTTATCTACAGAAAAATATTTCTATGAGAAACAGATTATAGGCTGAGAAGTCAGATGTGTACAAAAGGTGCATTATTGTCATATTTTCTCAGTTATAGAACTGCTCCCTCTTTAGTTAACCTCTTTACATTGCTAAGTTTACCCATATAAAATCATATTATGAATTACAATAGAAGTTTAATGCACTTCAGTATAGGTATATGTGCACACATACACGCACACTTGTACATACAAAGACATATTTACTAGATACCCTGAAAAGAACAAGTACAAAAGGCAGACATTATTAGGAAATAATTCAATGTAATTTTAACTCTTCCCTCTTAATAGTGTATTTAAACCTTTTTATTATTCCACGTTGTCACTATTAAAGTAGATATCACTTCTCTTTACACTGTAAACCCATTCACATAAAACCTTTGCATTTGTATCGACAGAAGGGCAATTCATACTAAATTTGTGCAGAACAGACAAGAATCCATGCACGTTACCCCTATCTCAGCTATCCTGAGGATTTCGTTAGTACGTAAGGATTTTAAAAAAAAATTCAGAAGAAAAAGATTCATAATCCAGGATTGCTTTACAAAAGACAGCAATGCTTACAGCTGGATAAGAATGCAACTAGAGCTCAGGATACAGAAGATTTTTTAAAAAGTGAGGTTGTGAATCCACTGAGGTGCAAATATAAGTGGATAAAGATTGTAGCTGCAAACAAAAAAAGGAACGAACAATACCTTTTGAATCCTTCCGTTAATATCCAGATAAATGCACTTGGGTTGGTACGCTGATGAACTGCATCCCATCTTCCTAAGGTTTCCTGCAAAGAGACTTTGACTGCAATTCGTTGGATTAACTTTGCAGCAGAAATAAGGTCCTGCCAACTGAAACTGAGCCACTGTTACTAGACACATAAGTCTCTTCACTCTTTCCCGCTCCACAGGCTCAAACTACAGTCCTCCTTCTCAGATGTGCATGCATTTCCCATCACTGTCCAACTCCTCCTTTCATTCTTCTGAAAGAGCAGTGGAGAGCCAAGCTCCAGACCCTGTCGCCAAGTGCCCTCTTGATTCCCATAGCAACTCTCGATGGCTTCAGAGCAAGGAGCCTTTCTGCAATCAATGTTAAACTGCTGTACTGAAAAGTAGGGGCTGATTAACTGCTTTGACGTAAAGTAGCACTTAGCACTAGGCAAATGACCTTCCACAGTTGGGTGTTACGGATTTTTTATTGCAAGGTTTCAGAATTCATTCTTTTAGCAGCCTGACTACATATAAGAAAAAAAGAGCATGACGAGCAGCCAGTGAACTGCTTTTTAAGGGCACCTGGAATTACTAAAGTTCACCTTCTTTCATGTGCATAAAAGGAAGGAGCAAAGAGAACACAGGGTTTCTAGAAATGCGGGATGACTTTTTTTTTGCTTGTTTTTATAACCTGGGTTCTATTATATTTAATAGAAATAAATGACTTGTTGAGGTGATAGATATATAGATTGATAAATTACATTCTATCAATTTAAAGTGGGAAATTATATTAAATATATTTTCAGTTAACACATTTTAAGTGCCATCTACTAAATTATACTGGAATTTAAACTGTTCAGATGTAGGGCAATGTATGGATAATGTTCCTAACTTGTAGTAGAACAGAATACTCCAATGAGGCTGACAGGATAGAATTAAGGGAAATAGTATATTAATTTATTTTCAGAACTCAGCTTGGTTGAACTGCTAATAGACCAGCCTACCGTGACCAAATGATTTCAGGATGCACTGAGACTATAAATCTCAGACAGCATGTTACAGTTCTAACACATCTGGAAAGCCCCAGGTTTGATAAGGCTGAAATAGAGAATGCTCACCTAGTTTTCAGTGACAGTGGCCTACTATCACTGAATGGTTGCATATAATTTGTGTGCACAGTAATTTTTAAGGGATGCATACGTTGATTATAAGATGAATAAATGGTACTCCTGGGCTGGAAACAATTCCAATGTTGCCATTCTTCTCATTTTATTCTGCCTTTAATCATTCTTTGGATTGTAACAAAAATTGTTGGAGTCCATAATTCACAACAATGGCACACTGTCCCTAGACCTCTTATTTTCTTTAAATTTATCTGAATCCATCATTCATGAAATGTAGGTAGCCACATATAAGCAAAATACAATTACCACCACAAGAGTTGCCATAAAAAAACTCAAAAATTTCTAAGCAAATCTAAGCAAATCCATACAAAACCCTAATTGTGTGAACAAGAATGGATAATTGAAATTCACATCACAGAACTTCAGCAACATCTGGAGTGTCCTCCCTGGCTTATCATTAAAGGCTTTAATCTGCAAACCTATACAGTGGAAATAAGCACCACTGAATTTATAGGACTTAGTGATGAGATTAGAATTGTACAGTAAATCAGGATTTATTTATCCTTTCCAAGTCAGAGTAGAATGATCCATTTTTTCATCAAATAAGACTAACTATATTACTCTACTGCATTCACCAAACCTTGTTCCAATAGCAGATCGACTGTTACTGAAATTTCAACGCTTCATATGGAAGAAACACATCATGAGAATAATGATGATTCATTCTTTGAAGTGAGACCAAATTCAATGTCATTATAATTAACAAGTTTATAAATACAAATTTAATTACATGATTTTCTTCAGAAGTTCTAGATCTCTCCTATGCTGGCTGGATCAACTCTTGCAACCTGCTGCTTCTGACATCTGGAGGACAGTGGGATTGGGAAGGTCTGATGTGTAAGATAACTGGTGTGATGTCAGTGCTCCTTCAATAACTGCCTGCTGTAAAGACAGAAATAAATTAAAAAATGCTACATAAACCTTCTTACGATAAGGAGCTTTCATTATAATTCTAATGTTCACTGGACATTTGATCATAATCTCTAATTTTACAGAAAATGGATCTTTGCAAAAAAAAATCTAATCTCCATGCTAATTCTCTAATCCATTCTTAATACAATTTTCCCCAAATACAAGAGAAATTTGGAGCTGGGCCTTACTTTTTAGCATACAGCTCAATTTATTTCTGAGTTAATCCTGTTCTGACTGGAAACAATTCACTCATTTAAAAACAAAACTCACAAAGAATCTTGACATATATCACATTATTCTTCCCACCTAATACAAGGCTTCCTTTTCATTACAGACTGATTCCTATCTTACTATTTTTTCCTTGAGCCTTTGGTTATCTTTGCCGTTTTCAACATATTTTCTTTCACTGAACAGTCATATGTCAACAAGAAAATTCATTAAAATGCTATTGCACACTTCTAGATGATGATTTATTGCATTTCTGCTCTTTCAAGTGCTATGCCTTTGAAGTGTTTGAAGGCAGCTCTACCTTTGGCAGAGCATATCAAGTACTTAATCTCATTGTGTTACTCAAGTTTGTATGAAGGCAACAAGCTTCAGAACAAGTAAAAAGCAAAAGGAATGGAAATGCAAACATGCTTGCTGCTTCAGAAAGATGAAAGAAGGAACATGGATATGATATATAAATGTGTCAAAGCATAGAACTCAAAAACATGGCTCAAAAACACAACAAACTGCAAACCAATTTCTTTCACCTAAAGGATGTATTGGTCTCTAACCAGATTTCTCTGTTCCTCACAGTCCTTCTTTTATCAATTTTCTTTTCTCTTTTTCCTTCTTTCTCCAGTTTCTTTGGCTAATCCATTCTGCTTCAGCGTTCAGCACTTCATCAGTTTTGCCTTATTGAATACTTTGCTTTTTTTCCCTGGGTCCTGCTGTTTCTATTCAATTCAAATATTATAGCCAGTTTCATTTATAACACCCCCCCACCAACACACAGGGAGATTTCTCACACAAATGTTGTTTAAGATGTCCATTAAAAACAAAGCACCTGAATCCTCTTGAGATTCAAATCTCAAAGTCAGAGTCTTTTGGACAGATATATTCTAACCTGGAAAGATATCACTTATCAATTCTAATTTTCTGAGTTCTTAGGAAAATTTTTAATCTCTGTCTGATCAATGCCACCATCTAGTGGCAATCATGACTACTACAGAAGCAATTGTCTTCCGTGTTTCTCAGTAGTATTCCCACTTTTGCAAGGAGGGGAAATTCTTTTTCAGATTCAGATAGTTTTTGGCCAAGCATGGTTAGACACACAAGGAATTTGACTCTGGTACAGGAGCTCTCAGTATACTTGCAAAACATAAAATAATAACACAGACAAATGAACAAAAGTATGTTTTCAACAGTAAAGTGTGCATCCAAAGTATGCAGCCAGTAGAAAAGCAATATAATAAAGTGTAGAATTAGAACCACAATCTATTGTTAAGTATATATACACGTTAGACAGAACTTATGGATTAATTTAGAATTCTTTGCACTTTGTATCCTGTCATAGCATGAGTCAAGTATTCAGATGAATGATGGCATGGGGGAAAAACTGTCCCTGTTTCTGGTTGTTTTGGTATATCCTATAGTGCTGTCCAGAGGGAAGAAGTTCAAACAAATTATGTCCAGGGTAAGAGGGGTCTGCAGATATCTTCTTTGCCCTTCTCTTGACCCTCTCAATATACAGGTCCTGCAATTATTCTTTCTGCAGTCCTGTTTGTTGGAGTCTGCCCGCATGGTTGCTCCACTGAGCCAGACAGTTATAGATGTACAAAGGACAGACTCAATAATTCCTTTGTAGAACTGAATCAGCAGCTCTTGGGACAGGTTGAACTTCTTGAGCTGAAGCAGGAAGTCCATCCTCTGATGTGTCTTTTTGATAATGGTGTTAATGTTAGCCATCCATTTCAAGTCTTGAGAGATTATAGAGCTCAGAAACTTGAAGGGCTGTACTGCTGATACTTCTTGCTGAGTATGGTAAGAGGGGGTGAAATAGTCTTCCTAAAATCCACTGTAATCTCCAAAGTTTTGAGCATATTCAGCTCTAAGTTGTTTCGACTGCACCACAGGGCCAGCTGTTCAACCTCCCATCTGTACAGCTCACGAATCACTCATCACCATCTCTAATGAGTGCAATGACTGTTGTGTCATCCACAAACTTCAGAATTTCAACAGGGGTTTTCCCAAAGGTACAGTCATTGGTATAGAGGGAAAAGAGCAATGGAGAGAGGTTTTGGTAGGCATGCACATGTCTTCACACGTGTCTGTTAATTATTTAATCATTCTGCCTCTTACCTTCTATGAAGGAACTTCCTATAGTTTCTTTCTGTTCAGTCATGTCTTCCTGTTCATATAACCCAAAGAAATCTAAACAAATGTTTTGTACAAAAGTTGGTAATAAGTTGAGAGTAGAGTTGTTTAGCTTCTCATGGGAAGTCTTCTCATGGGAGAGAGGACAGACCACAGACGCATTAGTGGAATCTTAAATTACAAAAGAACTCTGGAGAGCACAACTCTGGAAATGACCTTGGCAGACCTTGATGGAAAAGTGTAATGGCTGGTAATTAAGAGTCTAGATTGCTTTGTCTCAATTTGTGGTTTTACTGGCAAACCTGAATTGAATTGGCCAATGTTTATACTGCTGAAGGCTAGTTAGTTGGAGACTGGCTCAAATTCCATAAAGTAGCAGAGGGCATACTCAGGAGAGACTGCTGAAGACAAAGAGGTGGATGTCCTATGAGATCCATCCATCCAATACAAATGGTTCTGTTGGAGTAAAGATGACAGAAGATCAAAGATTATTAGCCCAAGGAATGTCAGCTTTCAGGCTGATTCACAGAAGAAAATTACAACCAGTGTTTAGAGGCACTTCTTCTTAACCTCCAATGAGTAAATAGGTAGATCATTGAAATAAAGGAATGCATACATATAAAACCAATATTATAGAGTATATACATGTCGAGCTAGAAAACATTTATGCTACATGATATTCAGGAGTATAGGAAAAATAATTTGTATGGGCTCATAATTTTAAACTCCTGAACAGCTAGGGAAAGGATGGAAAGTGAAAATCATCTTGGCTGTTATGGCTGTAAATTGTGCTTGCAACCTTGGCTGTGAAATCAAAACACATACACACAGTCATGTGAAAAATAAAATGCACCTTCTTTGAGTACTATGGTTTTACATATCAGGACATACAGTAATAAAAATCATCTTGTGCTTAGCAGTTCTTAAAAGTAGATAAATACAACCTCAGATGAACAACACATGACATATTACACTATGTCATCATTTATTTTACAAAAAGAAAGCCAAAATGGAGGAGTTATATGTAAAAAACTAAGTATACCTTATGATTCAATAGCTTGTAGAACCACCTTTAGCAACAATAACTTGAATCATTTTCTGCATAACTTTATCACTCTCTCACATTGTTGTGGAGGAATTTTGGCCCACTCTTCTTTGCAACATAACTTTGGTTCATTGAAGTTTGTGGGCATTTCTTTATGCACAGCTCTCTTGAGGTCCCGCCAAGCATTTCAATCAGGTTGAGGTCTGGACTTTGACTGGCCCATTGCAACACCTTATTTTCTTTTTCAGCTATTCTGTTGTAGATTTGCTGGTGTGCTTGGGATCATTGACCTATTGCATGGCCCAATGTTGGCAAAGCTTTAGCCTCACATGTGACTCTAGAATACTTTAGTATACAGAGGAGTTCGTGGTCGACTCAATGACTGCAAAGTGCCCCAATCCTATGCGTGCAAACCAAGCCCAAATCATCATCCCTCCACCACTGTCCTTGATGGTTGCTATGTTTGTGCTGATATGCTGGGTTTGGCTTTCACCGAGCATGGCACTGTGCATTATGGCACAACATTTCCACTTTGGTCTCATATGTCCAAAGAACAGTTTTTCAGAAGTCTTGTGATTTGTTCAGTGCAACTTTGCAAACCTAAGTTGTGCTTTTTAGAGAGCAGAGTCTTTCTTCTGGAAACCCTTACAAACAAACCACATTGTTCAGGCTTTTTCTTATTATACTGTCATGAACTTTTAACATTTCACATGCTGAGGCCTGTAGAGTCTGAAGTGTCACTCTTGGGATTTTTTGCAATTTCTCTGAGCATTGCATGGTCTGACCTTGGGATGAATTTGCTGGGACATCCACTCCTGGGAAGATTGGCAATTGTCTTGAATGTTTTCAACTTGTGAACAATCTTCCTTTCTGTAGAATAATTGGCTCTAAATGATTTGGAAATGGCTGTTTAACCCTTCCTGGACTGATATGCAGCAACAGTTGCTTCTCTGAGATCATTGCTGTTATCTTTACTCTTTGACATTGCATAAACACACACTTCAAAGTTGGAGACCAGCAAACTCCTAAAACTTCAGCTTTTATCAGGGTAGTCATACTTGCTGATGATCAATTGATCAAGGGCACTTGATCAGCAGCACCTGGCTGCTACTTAGCCTCTTCAAACCTATGGAAACAGTTTTTCACACATGGTTGCTCCATTTTGACTTTCTTTTTGTAAAATAAATAATGTCATGATGTAATATGTCATGTGTTGTTGCTCATCTGAGGCTATATTTACCTACTTTTAAGAACTACTAAGGACCAGATAATTTTTACAATGTCCTGATACGGAAAACCATAGAACTCAAAGAGAGAGTACTTTTTTTCATATGGCTGTAGATGCTATTTGCTTAATAATGTTGAAAAAAAAAGTCAAATGGTATTTTGTACTGAGTTTTGATCACATCCTGAGAATCCACAAGAAACCCCATGACAGTCAAATGGGAAATACCTCTTTTCCAGTATAAATGAATAGATGGAGAGAGAAAAAAATCCTGACTTCCTGACTTTACCCTAACCCCCCATGGTAATAAAATCACATATAGATAAATGTGTGGCTTCATGCCAGATTGTGATTATGTGTTTTCTTCCTATGGAATCAGTTGTACAATCTATTTCAGATTTCGGTTTGGTGGCCACAGCCCCATTTACTCAGAAGGAAGGGCTACAGTAGTAAAGGAAGGAAATGTACCATCCATCTCAGGTCTATTCTTCCTAGTACTTTACCATTCTAGTCTTCAGGTTTTCTATCAGTTTGATCTTTTGATTATATGCCATCAAGTAGGTACTGTCTCTTAGCAACCATAGAGTTAGATTTTATTCAAGATTATTTGTTTCCAACCTGGTATTTCATGTTCTCCAATGATGCACTCATCATTGCTGTAATTGAGTTCATTCACCTTGCTATTTGTTTTCTTCTCCTGTATTATAAAGAGCTTCATTGTGAAGAAACCCAATGGATTAAATATGTTGGACTGCAAGCTAGATCAAATGGCATTAAGCAGTTGAGGACACAAGTGGCTCAGTAATTTAATAGAGGTATACATTCTGTCCCTTCCAAAATGCATTCATCCACAGGAATAAGATCAGTCAAATTCATTCAGTGAAGTTCTTAGTTTCAGAGTAAGAATACATAAGAGGGATTCTTGTGAATATACTAACTGTCATGAAGGCATAAGTTTTACCTCATTTAATCTGATGCTGGGATTGTTCTGCATAAACAAAATGAGAGGGAAATGTTCCAGATAGCCTATCCCAGAGGACACCCATATGAATCTTCCAAATATATCAAATTTGGATTTCAGCAATGTCAACTAGCAGTTTGGTTCAGTGTTGTGCATTTACTTTATAATATTTTCCCCAACTTATTTTAAAAATAGCCACGGAATAGAATAAGTATCACAGCTGGAGTAACCACTGAATCCTCATTTCAAACCAATCAAACCATTTTGATCAATTTCAGAAACTGAGTAGGCTAACAGATACTACCATTCTGAACCTTGCTTTGAAAGTTCATTAATATACAGTAGAACTAATCATCTATAGATATTATATTAAAGTTCAACATTTAATTGTAAAGTTGAGAAATAGTAGTAACATTGGACAATAGGAAAAGCTGAATATTCTTAACAGGAAGTATCACATATTCAATAGTCGTTTTTTTAACAAAAACTGGACATAATATGACATATGAATCCACATTTTGCTAATTTTTAACATATTTCAAAAAAAGTATCCAAAGTTAATTTATCTCCTTAGCATTTCGTTTTCAAACTATATATTCTCGTAAAACATGAAAGCAGTCATGTATTCATTTTTGACAAAGTGAGGATAAAGGCACAATTTTCTTTGGCTCAGTTCTGCTACATAAAATAACTAGGAGATCCTTTATTTCCCATTGTCAGTTTCCTGGTATTAATGTGCAAAACTAAGAGGGGAGGTATGAAGAGTTGAAATTCTGTTGTCTAAAAATAATTGTAAAAGCTTTTCAGGAAATGTGCTTTGCACACAAATATTATTTCCAGAGATATCAGCAATCCAAAGAAAGGTGTGCAATATGACTCATGTAGCAGCTTTCTTCTCAGAGGGATTAAGTAGGATTTCTGGACCAATCTCCTTAAAAATAATTATTTTAAATAAATCTCTTGTCTAAACATTAGTGTTCTTTAAACCTACAAAAAATGGAAATATCAGGAAGTGAGAAACAAGAAACCTTATAATTTATTTCTATATATTTATATAAAGAGGGATGTATAGCAGTTTAGGTCTTCCATTATCATAGCTTTAAAGATTTGGGTGACCATTAGATAGCAACAGATATATATATATATAGATACATACTATCATCTAGTGGTGTTCTGGAGTTTTGCACCTCATATACCATTTCTTTCATTACCATTTCTTTTTTTTTTAACAAAAGAACCTGATCTCCTGAGCACACAAAATAGAGGACTGTTATTCTACAGCTGTAGAATATTGCTATGTACAATATTAGCTATTACTGAGTTAAAAATAGCAGTAAAATTAAAAGACATTTAAATCACAGCCCCAGAAATTTAGAACATATATGGGTACCTTAATAAGAGTAGGATTACATAAAACAAAGTTAAGGTGAAATAAAAGGAAAAATGAATTTATTTACAGGAAAACAGTAGCAATTACTGTACTTTAAAAAAATACAGCATTCACATAGCTCTTTGGGAAAGGGGTGGGAAATCTGTGGCTGAAGTACTCTTCCCCGTAGTGCACCTAGCATTGCCTCTGCTAAAGATACGTAGAGGACGCTGGTTCTTTTCTGACTGAGAAAAAGAATTCCAAATAACGAAAAGGGAAAAAGAGATAAAAATGTTCTATGAAAAGATATGTAAAGAAAAGTTAAGCAAGCCAGCAAATCTTTTTACCATACAAGAACTTACAAGGTCTGGTCAAGACTACATCGAAGTTCCTTTCGTATAAGGCGGAGTAAAAACTGTAAAAATGTTTAAGAAATCATTAACTGTAAAATGCTAAGAGCAACAAGAAACAAAGAAATGAGCTAATTACATTGATTCTTTATGTAAATAGTTATTTACTGAATGTTAAGAGCATAAAAGATTCTTGTCACCACTTCAATCTTTAAAGAAATGTACTTGACCACCAGGTGTGTATGAGAAAATCAAGGCAAGTGAGGGCACATTTAGAAAACAAACGTTGGGAACTTAGCAGGATTTAATGTAAAATAGCAATGAAGCAATGGAAGGAAGTAGTATATTATGTCTTTAATGTCAAATTTCATTTTTTAGCATAAGATCTCAGGGTTCATATGTCCTAGTTGGCAAAGATTGTATAAGTCCCTAATTTAAATTTCAGGACTGAACATACAGGTGCTTCCTACTAACTCGCTAATGTATGACATTTTAGGCTTACCTCTTGTTCAAAGCAGAGAAATCCAGAACAAATTTCAGAATTACTTCAATAAATCCAGAAAGAATAAAATGAGGGTCTGATTCTAACAATGTAGGACATAAAATCACTATCATGTGATTGTGAATCTTTATATATGTGACCTCATAGCATTCACAGTTGATATAAATTGCCCTTGCCTGCTTCCTAGGGCTGAGAAAGAGTGACTAGTTCAAGGACCTCCAGCCATATTTGTGCCTAAGATGGGACTAAAATTCATGGTCTCCCGCTTTCTAGCCTGCATATTAACCATTGCAGCAAACCAGCTTTTGTATTTTAATACTGCAGTAATATCTGTGATGATATTTGAGGAACATATTTTAAATATCCTTTTTTAATTATTTGTTCATTAATTTTACTACTAACATACAAACAATGACATCCACTGATCCATCTTATTTAAATAAATGTACCTTAGGTCTCCACTAAAATATTTTAACAAGCATATATTATACAGAAATTGAAATATAATTACTCCCGCATGTATCTGAATGTGTGGATAAAGTGCCCACACTGTGGAATTTCATGCTTGTATAGGTGCATGGTGGCATGAGCAGTTAAGACACTGGGCCTGTTGGCCAGAAGATTAGCAGCTCGAGTTCGAGACCCAAGAGCAGCTGCATAACAGGGTGAGTTCCCATTGCCTGCCTCACTCCTGCCAGCCAAGCAATTCGAAAGCATGTAAAAATTCAAGTAAATAAATAGGTACCACCTTTAGTGGGAAGGTAATTTTTCCATGCACCTCAGTGTATAGTCATGCTGGCCAAATGACCATGGAAGTATCTTTGGACAGACGCTGGTTTTTCAGCTAGGAAATGGAGCTAGATAAGCACCACTCCCTAGAGGTGGCCACAACTGGCAGGGCAAACCTTCACCATTATCATTTTATAGAAGCATTAACAATTGATTGTTCTACATTTCAACAAATAAGGGAGCAGAACAACACTATAGTGTGACTTACCAGTAAGGCACAGGCATCTGCTGTCATCAGCATATAAAATACATTGTTCCAACCAGATGAAGAGAGAAGACCTGCTAACAATGGTCCCAGTGCTGCACCTAAAATACCATGCACACACATTAAAGCAATATAGTACAGGAACTGGTGTATCTGATCTCCAGAATGAACTTGAAAAACCACAACTGGATGGATTTACAAGCTATTATGAATGACAACAAATCCAACCCCCTTTCCTTCCTAACATCCTCACCCACTTCCATGTGCAAACCACAAGCAGAATCCCAGGGCTGATGGTAAACTAGTCTTCTCATGACATTCCCTTCATTGAGTTATATAACTAGTGTCATGGGAATCCTTGAGGAGTAAGTACATTTAGAAGATTCACAATTTTGGATCTTGTCAAACTTGCACTGAAATGTCAAAACTAAGATTTTTGCAGAAAAATCCCATCACTGCTCTCTGTGTGTTTATGTGTGTGCCTTTGTGTACCTTCAAGTCAGTCTTGATTCCTGCAAACTAAACAGACAAGTTCATAAAATTATCCTGGCAACATTTTTTGGAAGTGGTTTGCTTCTACCTTCTTCCTAGGGTTGGGAAAAAGTGACAGGCCAAAGTCACCAAATGGGTTTGCATTTAAGGCGGAACTAGAAATCATGGTCTTCCAGTTTCCAGCCCATTGCCTTTAATCACTACAACAACACATTGTTTTTTATCCCCACTGCATTATAAACCCATACATATTAGTCCAATAAAATTCCAACACTAATACTATGCTAATAAAATATATTCCATCAGAGTAATTCACATACACATTTGTTTATTTACTTGCAATTTAAATTTCTAAGGCCACCCTCTCCAGGATGCCACAGTTAAATTGCTGGAAAATTCAAATGAATAATATCAAGTGCACAGTTAAGAGATTGATCTCTCCTCTCTGTAACTGCCATATTATACATAAGCCTGCTCGCTAACCAAACCTGGCATTTTCTTATTCCCCTTATCTTCCAGTGTTCACACACACTCCAACTCTTTGCCATTTCAGATTCAAAAGCCTTATTCAAATGCCTGTGGTAAAGTCATTTCAACTGAGGGACATCACTTCTGTGGCTCCATAACACTTTGTGTTTGTTTACACATAACCCCATCAAAACATGTTTCTGAGAACTTGCATTACCATTCCTAAAGTCTACAATGGGAATTATGGGTTCATACCAATTCTTTTAGTCATTGTGTACTTATTGGTTGTGCCATTTCCCTAAAAATCAACTTTAAAACTTTGAAACAAACAGCTTACCAAGTGGTAGATTTAGACTTAGGAAAGATGAGAGATGCTTTAAAGTCTTCTGAATGACATGTTCTGAATGGGTAAGTTTACTATCACCAAGCTTATTTATTACTGCCATTTCTTACTGGCTCCTCCCTACTTGGAATTCAGGATAAGATGCCAGGCAAATATTTTCCAATAGAGTCATAATTCTCTGAGTGCCAAAAGCTATACTGCACAAAGTAGTAAAATGGGAAGGGTTCCTCTTATCCATAAAAGCAGGATCCAGCTTATCAGTGGAACAATGAAAAAAAGACAAAGAGTGAGAGAAAGTGGGAGAAAGAACTAGTATATGAATGAGTAGTCCCTGTTGCTATTTCAAAGTCTTCTTAACCACTGCAGATAGCAACAAACAGCAGCACTTAGCTAATCTTGACTGAAGTGAAACAGAGTGAGCCATTTAGTGCTTAATGAAAGACTAACAGGAAATTCTGAAAGTTATAAGCTAGACTGGGAAGTAAAAAAAAAATATCCCCCAAATCAAGCCATTTCTATACAGCTGCCGGTAAAACCAAAAGGGAGATGTTCATGCAACTACCAGGTATTGAGCTCAGTTCAAGGGAGCTTTTGCCTTATTTTATAATCACTTTTTATCCCAAATGTAGTCTAGCTTCCCTTCCATAGGTTGTAGACATCATTGCACTATGATGTCCCATTAAGGGGGGCACTTAGCAAAAAACAAGTGATATTAGGTTCTTCAAAAACCTAAACAAGGACTGAACCATCTATGAGGAGGGGGAGTAGCCTACAGCTCAAATGCAGGAGGGTCAACACCCCGTGAGGACCAATAGTTTATCTGCCAAGGGCAGGTGCAAGGCTGATGGAGAAATTCTTGTAACATTGAAACTTCCATTAAACAATAGAATAGAAACTACTTTGACTGGGCCTTCCTTTCAATTCTCACATCATGATATACAGCATATATATTCACCCAGCTACTTACAAAGCAGCATAAATGTACAGATAGCATCCTTCTCCAGAATGGTGGGCTGTACACAATATTGTCTGTAGTGATCTTCATCTTGTTGTCCTTTATTATCCATTGAAAAAGTATGAGGTTCTACTTCCACTTTTTAACTGATAGACTTATGTACAGAGCACATCCCTACTGCAACCATTTTTAACTAATTCCCATGCTGGATTAACATTCTTAAAATCTGGAGAAAATCTGGGAAAGGCTGGTCAAAAGTCTCCTATCAAAACTTTCAGTCTTTTGTTCTTGAGGATGATACCATACCTATGGAACCGGTTCCGTCGATGATGGCTGTAACAGTTGAGAGTGCTTTTGCATTTCCACGAAGGCTTTTATGAGTACCCTTTAAGAATAAAATATTTAGAGAGAAGTACTTTAACATAGAGAATGTAGACAGTAATAATCTTCCTCTTATTTACATTATATATCTTTCTTATATTACTTGAAAACACAAAGAAAAAACGTAATTACAATATTGCAACTAAATATCACTAATAACAAAAGGGTAATCCAACTCTGTCCAGTCATGTCCGACTCTAGGGAACGGTGTTCATCTCTGATTCACAGTTGAAGGAACCAGCTTTGTCTGAAGATGCTTCCTTGATCATGTGGCTGGTATGACTCTATGCCAAGGCACATGGAATACTGTTACCCTTCCCATCAAATTAGGTGGTACCTATTTATCTACTTGCATTTTGCATGCTTTTGAACTGCTAGGTTGGCAGGAACTAGGCAGACAATGGGAGCTCACCGCATTGCGCAACACTTGGGTCTTGAACTGCTGACCTTCTAGTCAATAAGTCCAGTGTCTTAACCACTAGGCCACCATGGCCTCTTGAACATTACTAATATACAATCTATTTTTCTTTTCCTCTGCAATTAGCATTTTGAATTTTTTTAATATGTACTTATTAAAAGTAATACAATGAAGATACTCTAGAAACTAATATGTTCCATATACTATAGAACAGAAAAGCACTCACCAAGTCAGCAGAAACAGCTGTTGTAATCAATGCATACGGACCATTTACAAGAGCTCCACAGATGAGCAGCATAACTTAGAATTAAACATTAAAATTATTATGTATGTAACATCATAAATAGTCAGCAGATGCAGATCCTGTTATTTAATTTTATCTTAACAGTGGAAACACTGGAAAATAGTTTTCCAAGATAAAATATTAGAAAGATCATATACTAGCTTGTTATTGAAAAGAACAGATATAAAGAAAAACATAAAAGAAGAATCTGTTGAATTCAAGTTCTAATTTATTTGGAACTTGGTAAGCTACTTGCCTTTACCATAGGGTCCTCTCAAAACACATAAAGGAGAAATGTAGTATAATCCTTTGAAGTACTTTTTTCTAAAGGAAGTTTCTTTAAGGTCAGTTGGACTTATGCTATTTATAGTAATGAAATGAAAAACTTTATTGTAGTTGTTAACCAGCACGGCTACTTATACGACAATACAAAGTGACCTGGCTTCTCAGTTAATTTATTAATTTATTTATTAGATTTTATCTTGCCATTATTTTTCATCAATCTAAGGTGGCGTACATACTTAATGCTCCTGCCCCTTATTTTTCCCACACTAACTCTGCAAGACGGGTCAAGTTAAAATAGAGTGACTGGCTCAAAGTCACCCAGCTGCCTTTCATACTTAAGGGAAGATTAGAATTTGGTCTCTTGGTTTCTAGCCCAGCACCTTTGCTGCTATACCTAATTATCTTAATAATCAGAAGTTAATAATACTGCTATGGGCAATTGAGCAACTAATAAATGTAAATATTGCAATGGTTTACTTATATATTATTATTTTCCAAAGTAGTGACTCTTACTAAAATGAATCAGCATTGGTTTTTATTTCCATACTAGGGCAGTGAGCAACATTTTATTGAAGAAGAAAGGTACTCTTTTGTGTTTTTACCATCTATGCGTTCCAAGCTTCTGTTTTAGCATTCTTAGATAATAAGTTGGGCATTGTATATATGTGTTTGTGCAGGAGAAGAGAACAAGAAATGACAGCGATCTTGAGATGGTTTCAGCTGGCTTGGACTACAAGACTTGATAACTGCTGTTCTGTTGATTAGCAGACTTCCTTTATGAAAAGAGGTGCTGGGTTATGTAGTGTGTCTGATCTGATGTCTTAACTGTTGCAAAGTATGAACTAACAAGAAAGAAAACAAGATGTGTGCCCCAGAATCACTACTGTTGCTATGAGTATTACTGATTAGTTTATGAATATACCATAAGGAAAACAAAAATGAAGTGACAATAATAATAATATAATTATGAACAACAGTTTTAAAGCTATATGCAGTAGATATAAAACTAATATCTCTTCTATTCCTTAATTTTTAAAAAATGAATGGCTAGGGTAACGAGATAAAAAGAATGCTTATCAGATGTCAGGTGAGACAAAATTAGATAGAATAGTTAATACCATAAAATATGAAATAAAATTCAAAATTTTCTTGATATGTTAAGAGAAATAGGTTGAAAGGAACAGGATGAACCCTGAAAGCTAAGTGAAAATGAAACTGCTTCATTTAAGAAACAAAATCAAAGACACAGGTATATAGGATGGAGGATATCTGGCTTAATATTGTTTATTTATTTAAAGCATGTATAATGTTTGCTTCTTTAATTAAAGCATTTGTATGCAACTTTATTTATGCATTACATTGCCTTGTATCACATTAATTTATATCCTGCCAAAATCCCACAGAAATCTTGGTGTTTTAACAGTTACACAAATACATAATCTTCCAGGGCCTTATAATGTCAAAAACATAAAACAAACTAAGCCTCAACTGCTTTTTCCAGCAAGATTAAAAATCCTAAATAATAATGATATTAGGGACAGTAGATGATTACAAACAGAATGTGAGCCAACAGTGTAACATGGCTGAAAAAATGACAAATTCAAATTTAGGCTTCACCAATAGAAGCATATTTTGAAAATCATGAGAACCACTTTGTTTGGTCAGGCTCCCCTTTGAATACTGCATCCACACTGTAAAAAGGACTTAGATCAAATAGATCCACAATGATGATCACAGGATTAACCGCAAAAGCCAATGAGAGTAAAGGACCAGGGTATGTTTAGCCTTTTAAAAATAACAAGTAGTATGTCAGGATGACAACACTCTTCAAATACTTGGTGTCCCTTGGAAGAACAGCAAGATCTAATCTCTCTTGCTTGACATGAAATTATGTATTTAACTTACAGGAAGGCACAGGATATAATGTTAGAAAATTCTTTCTAGCAATAAAAATAGTTCAACCAATTATTCAGAGTTTTGGTAGGATCGTATTTACTGAATGTGTTAGCCATTTGTCTGAGATGTTACACTGAGTTGGTAGTTGGACCCAAAGGCTAAATGGCCCCTTCCAATCTGTGGTTTAAAGAACGTCACATCTCTTCTCTTTCTCTACATGCCGAGAGTATGACAGCCTTCCCTAATCTCATGCTTTCCAATTGTAATCCAGAAAATATCTGGAGACCAGCATATTGAGGATATTTTCACCAAGACACATTACTCGAAAATTATTTGTCCTGTGAATCTTTCATTCACAATAATTTATTTGGCCTTAAGAGAAATTATCTCAGTGTAACCTAGACAGTTAGTTGTGACCAGTAAAATTCCAGAGTTAAATAGCAGAGCTGAGGTGGATTTAAATTTAAAGAACGCAGATGAAGGGGGCGAGTGGGGAAAGAAAATAAAGCATAACACTTACCTATTGTGGCTTCAAAACCCATTTTACTGATTGCAGAAAATGCATACAGCTAGGATAAGCACAAGCAGCACATGGTTAGCTCAGATCACATAAGATAAGGTGCCTTGGCTAGACATCAAAATTAGCATTATTTTTCATTCTGGGATTCTATTTTCATTTGTCGTTATCCAAAATTGTGCAAGTGATTATAATTTGTTTTACAGAAATAAAAATGCTTAAAGACCCACAACATTAAGGTATAAAAATGCAATCCTATTTCATTAACCCTGCTTTTGTCTATATAATTCAAAAAACCATCAACAATTTCATATCATCATCAATTGTCATGTCAGAACTTACAGTGGGTCCAGCTAGCAACAGCATCATGCCACAAGTTGTGGCCCTTTTTTTAAGCCGGTCTGATACTACACCTGCTAAAATTCCACCTGTATAAAAAAGAGAGAGATGCAAAATGTAACATTCTCTGCATATTCATAACTGCACAAAATAACACTCTAAAAGTAACATTTTCCTAGATTTTTTAAAAGTGCCCTTCATATATATCAACCACAAAGCTAACTATTATTACCATCAACTGATTAAAAAATAGAATACTTGTCTGTTTTATCATCTTCTATCCCAAGTCAACCAACTTTATCCATTCTCTTGCCACCTGAACACCAACAGTGTTTCACACAATTTGCCGTAGATGTGGAAAAATGAAAAATCCTTCACCTCCACCCCTCACAAAATATAACTCACTTATATCTCCAACCCTTATTTGTATCCTTTGTTAATGTAGTATACGTTATTTGCGGATATGCACAAAGAAATCTGAGCAGTTCCTATGAGGATTAAATGAAAAACTCATGTTATTTTTTTTCTGAAAATCTCACTAGAGTCAGAATAGGGTTAGGGTTCCTGAAAATGATGAAGAGGCAAAGTGGCAGCATTTGAATTACAGATGTGAAATACAGCATAGCTGAGTCAGGGATAAATAAGCTCAGCTCTCACACACACTTAGTAAATCACAAAGGAGCAGAGCTGGTTCCAAGATGATAAGAGTTTCTCAAAAGTATATTAGTTATTTTTATAGAAAGCACATTCTCTTAGCAATAGTATTTGTTCCATGACTTCAGCTACCACAGTTTGCTCCCAAATATATTTTTCTTATCTACTTGATAAGAAAATTCTTGATATAGAATGTCACCATATTTTTGCCAATCTCTTATCTAAGAGGGGAAAGGATCAGAAAATGTTCCTGATTCTGTTATAAATTTTCCCAAACTATTTTTTTACATCAGTCCTGAATTCTGCAATTTTCACCCAACTTCTAAGACTATATCCCACTGACTCCTACTTTTTTGCCCCATACAATCTGTTATTAAATATAAAAACCACCACTCTCTCACTCAAAACTCCTTTAAAGACACCCTCGCTTTAATATTGTTTTCTGAAGTGATCAGCTGGGCTTTAATTATTCCTGTTTTAAAGCATTTTTTTGTCTCTAATGTTTCTGAATTTGATTTTAAAATTCAAAGAATCACATACGTGTAGTTTTCAAAATAATAAACAGACCATAGTTGTACACTCACCAAAAATTCCTCCAACATCAAATAGGGTAGAAAGATCACCTGCCTTTTTGGCATCAAGATGCTCTGCCAATGATCAATAAAAATATATCAGTAACAATTTAAATATTTTCAAATGCTATTATATTGTTCAACAACAACTACTTGAGCAAATATGTCTAAATTACTTTTTTCCATCTATAATAAGGAGAAACAAATTATTTGGAATCATATTGAACTATTCTGCATCCCCTACATATAGGGATACATAATACTACATATCTAATATTAAAGTAGAGGAATCTGATATATCATCTCAAGTATCTGATATTAAGCTACAGTATATGAAATGAAAAAACCCTCCAGGATAGATTTTATTTTGTGATTTTAATGCATTATTTTCTCTTAACAAAGGATTATTCTAATATATTTCAATATGAACTAGAAATAATAGAATTTATGTTGTATTATATGTTACAAATATTATGTCAAAAAACAAAACAAATGAAGTTTCTCTCTTCTATGTATAGTTTCACTGTAATTTTTTAAAAATGCAAATGAATTATAAGATACTAGACAACCCGTGCCCAATTGGGTTATCGTTTCAGAGATGTTTCTTACCTAAAGAGAGAAACAGAATGACTAGATGTGGGCAAAAAAAGAATGTGAGCAGGAGTGACTTCCAGCTTCCTGCCAGCTTCCCCACTGAGTTTCCTTGTGAGGAGCTAGCAGGAAGCATCAGAAATCTTCTTCCTTCCTTCCTTCCTTCCTTCCTTCCTTCCTTCCTTCCTTCCTTCCTTCCTTCCCTCCTTCCTTCCTTCCT
>JANHZU010003358.1:123176-137301 GCA_032468055.1 Acrochordus granulatus
ACCCTACCTCCTTTTCAGTGCCAAAGCCTTTCCCACATTCTGCATTGAGCCACAGCCCCCTTATATCCCAAGGATGACCCATGGTATGCAAGAATGGGGGTGAGGAAGAGGAGTTTATAATAGAAATTGCAGCTTTCCCTTTGCAGCGTCCCACTCAAAAGCAATACAAAAAAAGGTGCAATCCCTGGGCGGGGGTGCTGTTCTGACCCATGACAAGTGGGGCTGCTACTCGATACTGTGGTGGGGATGGGCAGAATGCCTGCATCACATCAGATCCAGCTTTGAGGAGATGTTGTTAAGACCCCTGGTTGAATATGTAGAGGACTCAACATTTACCTTTTCTTCTGCAATTGGACAAAGCGTTCCTCCCCGTCTCCCACCTGCCCACTGCCTTTCTTCCAAGAATTCCCAGACTGAAGTTCCCAGGAAGCCCAGTCCTCCCTGTCCACCACCCCCCGACGGCAACTGGTCATTTCAGTGCAGGCCAAGGAATAGCTTTTTTGTTGGAATCCTCAAATCAGGTAGGTATTTGCATGTTCTTTGATTGAAAAGGGAGGGTATAAAGAGAAAATTAGGTGCCTGGGAAAGAAAAGAGAGTAGAGAGCTAATGTTCATTTTGTTTTTATGCTATCCTTAATTAAGGGGTCACCTGCCCAAACCGTTGATTTTTGGTTCGAAGAGAAGTCCTAGGGATGAAGGTCTGCATGCAAAATATGGACCACTCCTTCCACTTTCTCATCAACATTTTCTTTCTATCTTCAGCCCCAGGAACTCCATTTCCCTCCACCAGCCAAAAAAGGCATGTCTAAATTTGAGATTGTAGCCTGCGACTCTCCCTGGCTGGAAAGCTGGGGTCCCACTAATGTTGTCTTCCCTGCATGAAAAAGAAATTATTCCAGATTCAAAAATTGAATCTGAAATGTGAAATTATTATTCCACATTATTATTATAAATGTGAAATTATTATTCCACATTCAATCAGATGAATGTGAATTCATCTTGGATGTTTTGGAAGAAGAAATAAAAAATGGTGACTGGTTCAAATGAAGAAATTATGGGTAGGGAGAAAAAGCAAGGAATATCTTGGAGATGCATGATACAAGGGCCCATCTGCCACAGTAAGGTCACCCCAGTTCGTGTGCTGGTCTTCTGAACCTATTTCTCAATCTCAGCCTCTTTAAAATGGGTGGACTTCAACTCCCAGCATTCCCCAGCCAGGGGAATGCTGGGAGTTGAAGTCCACTGGTCTTAAAATAGATTACAATTGAGAAGCATTGCTCTAATCTTTTGTTCCCCCTCTAAACTGCCATTCATTCTTTTGCACAATAGGAAAAAGGGGCTGCAATGCTGCTACTTGCCCCTTTTTCTTCCTCTCTCTATGGTTGTGACCATGCAAAATTTCTGGATTTTTATTGAGCAATTCACAACAAGTGCCCTAGCATATTCAGGGATATTTTACTATTTTGCAGAAGACAGGACATCTCTTCCTCTGTGTAAATTTTTAAAAGTAGGAGTGGGGGATTAGGAGCTGAGGTTGTGCTGGCCTTGGGAAAACTCTACAAAGCCGGTTTTAAAACCATCTTTATTTTTTGGGTTGTGAGCTGAGCCTTCCCAAAGGTACCCTTAAAGATGGGATTCTCTGAAGATATCCCCAAACTAGTAGATCGTGGGAGTTTACAAAATAAAAAATGTAAATGAAGGCAATAAGAATTTTTTTCTATTCCAATGGGTCCATGAAAAACATGTTGCCCAGTTAGGGCATCCTGTTCATGGTAAACTTGGACAAAGGACACCATTTTTTTTTTGTCCTTGGTGTGTTTTTTTTTAACTTCACACCTTGTCTTGGAATCTCTTCCTAGGTCTGACCACCTTTCACATTGCTTACTGTCCAAAGCCTTGAAATACGATAAAGACGCGAAGATTGGCATCCTTCGTTCCTCTCTCTAAAAGCAAAAATAGAGCAGAAAAAGGCTAGATTGCAAAACCTGCTTGATTTAATTCAAACGGCATCTAAACTGTGTCTATTTGTGTGTAAATCAGTATTTCTCAACTTTGGCAAGTTTAAAATGTGTGGACTTGAACTCCATGACTGGCTAGGGAATTCTGGGAATTGAAGTCCACACATATTAAGTTTGCAAGGGTTGTGAAATACTGGTAAAGATGCTATTTAAGATTTCCCTTTCAAACAGAAAACTACAGTGTAAGAGTGCTGAACTCTAGAGTGCCTAAATCTCTTTTGAAATTGGGTTCATTCCCTCTTAAAGGCACATTTTGTCCTATTCTGTTTTTAAACAATGAAGTTACCAGTCCTCATGATTCTTCCAAGCCAACTTTTTGGCTAAAAGCATTTCACTTTTTCAGATCAGCTTTGGGAGATGAATCTGAGGCTGAATTTTTTTCTCAGTGAATGAGCCTCTGATGAATTGTTGGTTGGCATCCCGCCCCCTGCCAATCTGTTTGGACTTCCTGCTTTTCTAAGGTTTTAATGACAAGGAGCCTTTTTTAAAGAATAATTCCACAGCCTGAAAAATAGGACATTTTTGGTTCTCAAACATGTCATTGAGCCTATTCAGGCATCCAAAGATGCTTTTTAGCCATGCATTAACCCAGATGGTGAACTGACCTGTTTTTTTTTTTGCATTCCACATGTCACCTAACACTTAATAAATCAAAGAGCCTTCCATGAAATCTGCATTTCCCCCAGAAATTCACATCCTGTAAGGTTGTCTTTTCTAGACCTGATCATCAGAGGGCGATCTTCCACCAAAAAAAAAAAACAGATAGTCCTCCTCTTATGACCATTCATTTAACAACTGTTCAAAGTTACAACCCCACTGAAAAAAATGAATTATGACTGCTCCTCACACTTATGGCCATTGCAGCATCCCTGCAGTCATGCGATTGCGATTTAGGCACTTGGGAACCAGCTTGTATTTAAGATGGTTGCAGCATCCTGGGGTCATGTGCTCACTATTTATGACTTTCTAGGTTAGGTTCTGATAAGCAAAATCACTGGGGGAAGCTGGATTCATTTAACAACAGTAATTATTTGTTTAACAGCTGTGGCAACCAAGATAGTAAAATCAGGCATGACTTACTTAATGACCACATTGCTTAATAGAAGTTCCAGTCCCAAATGTGGTTGTAAGTCAAGGACTACCTATATGCAAAATTTCCCAGTTATTCCAAATTAACGTTCTCTCCAAATGAGATGAGTCTCCCCAAAGATGGACAGACTGCCTTCCGATCAGCTTCTCACATAAAATGGAATGGATTTGGGTGCTGAGGCACAGAAGGGTTAAGTAGCCAAACTGGGTTAGTTATGGCTAAATAGAAAAGAGGTTTGTGCAAGGTTAAATCCACAAATGGGCATTTAATTTGCATTTTCTTGTTCTCTGTCAATGAAGTTTAGATGCGCTTCCCTCAAAATAACTTCCAAATGTCCATGATGAGAAAACAGCGCTTAGATGTGTTTTTGTCCTGCTAGGTGAAGCAGACTGCCTCTAAATAGGGAGGTTCTACTTCCCCAATTGCACTGCTGTAAAACTGTTCACCTCCCCAATGCAGGCATACAGCTGCGTAATATCTATGAAGAAAATAATCAGGCATATTATATAGTGTTAAGATTTTACAAAAAAAACAAAACAGGAAGCCAGTTGTGGTGTCCTTAAGCCAATAGGGATTGCCTTCTGTAACTAAGATTATTTGAACAAGCCATTGTAGTGAGTCCACTTCTGATCGTGATGAAATCCACCATATAGGTACAGACATCCTCAAACCAAATCTCATGAGTGAAAGTAGAAATAACAGCCTAATCATTGGTTTGTTTTTTGAGAAACCAGCCCAATCCAACTTAAGTTTCTAGTCCTCATGAGTAGAAGATGTGGGTGAGCCCAACTCACACACAAAACCGAGCACTATGAAAGGATCCCAATAAGGAAACCACACAATGCAGTAACATGCCGGGATTGATTGATGGTGTATCCTGAGAATGGGGAGGAAAAGGTGTGAAATTTAAATTTTTCACATGTTAATCACAGGTCCCCTCCCCGCCAAATCGCTTTCTTGCCAACCATTTCAAATCTCACCTCCCTGCAAAAAAAATAATAAAAGAATGCTGTGCCTTTGGTTTAAAAATAACCATGGTAGCTGTTTGGGATTCCCAGAAATCATCCAACCAGTGAGATATTTTGGACTTCTTTTACAGAGAGGGAGGGGGGATATTTGATGCTGTTGAATCCTGTATTGTACTGTATCTTTTTAACTCTTTCTGGGGTCACAAGGCAATACTTTTATTTTTTTCCCCAATCTGAGAAATAGGATTCCTGGCTTTTACAGATTTTACAGATTTTTAATTTATTCTGCAACCTCCAACTTCTGGGGGGCTTCTTCAGCCCCCCCTTTTTCTCTCTGGTATCCAAGTGTTTGCTCTATCTTTGATGTCCCCCCTTCCTCCCTTAGTGTTTTTTCTGGGGATGCAAAAAAAAATAAACTTTCTAAGATACAACCCAGCGGATTTTTGTCTGCAACTGGAACACATTTTCTTCATGGCGAGTTTTTTTCCTGAACAGTTTGTAGCCTGCTCTCTTTTTCTCTTTTTTAAGTTTTTGGACCTCTTGAGGATTTCTTCCTGTAAAAAGTTGAATTAAAAATTAAAAAAAAACCCTGCCATGTCTGTCTTTCATTTGCTACCTAGAGGGTGGGAGTATTTTGAATGCATCACTTCCAAATGATGCATCACCTCCATCCTCACCTGTTTGTTTTCTCTAAATCACTGTTTCTCAACCTCAGCCACTCTAAGATGTAGGGACTTCAACTCCCAGAATTCCTCAGTCATCTATGCTGGCTGGGGAATTCTGGTAATTGGAGTCCACCTCTCTTAAAGGGGCTAGGATTGAGAAACACTGATTTAGAAAAAACAAACAGGAGGTGAGGATGGAGTCAAGTCAAATAATTAAAGATTGGCTGATTTAATGGGCTAAAGAGCAGCTCAGCAATTCAAGGTCTTTGAAAAGAAGCTATGCTGAATAATCATAATTTATTAAGCTGCCTAGAGTTGCTTTTTGCAAGATTGGCAGCACATAAGCTTTATAAATAAATTTATATGCTGCCCAGGGTTGCAGTTGAGTGGCAACTTCCCTGGCTGTCTTATGGTGCAGACTTCATAACTTATGGCTTGTTTGACAAACCATGGTTTAAAGCTCCTTGTTTAGCATTAGAATAATATAAGAATGAATAATTTAATGGATAATTGAAGAATTCTCCAATTGGCTTAAGACTTTTGTTGTTGGGGAATTCTGGGAGTTGATGTCTACACATCTTTAAGCTGTCTAGGTTAAAAAACACACTGCTGAATTTTGGATATGTCACCTTGAAGAGGTGAAACTGAGGAAGAGGGGAAACTGAGGCTGGTAACTAGCCAGATTGGCAGATCTGGCATTTTTTATTCTTGCAATGCCATTAGTAGTTGGTCACAGCAACATAGAGCTCCAACTTGAGACTGGCCTCCATTGGAACTGTCTCCAACCTATAAATAAAATAGAATTAATTAGAAATATTTTTCCTTTTTTATGGGTGCCTTCAAAGCCCCAAAGCCAGGAGAAAAAAAAAACTTTTTCAGAGCTTTCTATCTGATTTTTCACCCTACATTAAATTTTCTTTCCTTCTGCCAAGGTTTGATATTGCAATGTTAAAGCCTCTTAAGGAAGACTGGAAATTGAGGTCTACTCAACTGGTGGGTTTGTCCAGAAGCAAACCACGATTCAGGCGAATCTTGGTTTGCTTTTGGACAAACCACCAGTTGAGTAGACTCAAAGAAACCTCCTGGGATAAAAGGGTTAAGCCAAGCAAACCACCCATCCCTGGGAGTTTAGTTCATCCACATACCCAGATCAGGGAACAAGCTAGCAACAAGCTAGCTGAGGATTATCTGTAATTTTTTTTTTTATTTGTTGCTTTCAAGAAAAATCGCAGAGACCAACTGGGATGCTATTTTTTTATTATCAGTCGAAAGAAATGTTTTAATCATAGATCCATCCATACAAAAGGAGTTTGAGAAAAAATCCTGGCCCAGAAAAAGAAAGGAAAAGGGTATTTTCTTTAGGTCAGTTGACTAACTTTTTTAACTTTTTAACCAATTCCTGCCTCTTTGCCTTGAGAGGAGTAAGATCAGTGCACTGAGAAACTGGCCAAAATGTTATTTTTGATGTCATAAAAAGTCTCCCTTTCTGATGGCTGTAAAATTATTGCTATAGGCAGAGGAGCACGTCAGGGCTTTTCTTCCTCCTTCATTGGCAACCTCGATTTTCTCAGCTGTTACTTCTTGAAAATAATCCCTTGGATATAGGATTGTGCACAGGTGCACACATGCGCACATGCGCACACACAGAAACCCCTATCAAAAGTTTTGCATCACGCAAGAATCCAACAGGTACAGCTTTGCCTGTTGGAAGGGAGCTCTAATATCAAATAAGGAGAAAACATTTAAATGGGTATTTTGGATACTAGTACCATGGCCAGCCCATGCAGGACCATTCTGAGTTCTAAAAAATTAACCTTTCTGACCACATTCACATATTGCGTTAGACCATTGTTTGCTTAACAAGCCATCCAGGTACTCCTTAAGTTACAACTATTGGTTTAGTAATCGTTTAAAATCATGATGGGAAGTTAATGGGGAAGCCAGGAGGGAAGGTTGCAAGTAATGAACACATTTCTCACTTAATGACCACACCACTTGATACATTTTCTGGTCCCAATGATGGTCGTAAGTCGAGGACTATCTGTATTGTGTTTGGGCATGCACATAGTGATAAATCCCAAACCATGCAATGCAAACAACCTGTTAGAGGTTCCTCTAAGCCAAACCCAACCATTGTTAGAGTTTAAAACAAACCAGTTGGCTAGATTTGCAGGACAGGTTAAACTTGGTTATTGAACTATTTTCTGGCTTCACACAACCCTTTGGATGCTAAAGGAAAGGGACTAGGTTCTCTCAAAATGATGGGCCCCAAAAAGCTGACTCAGGTTCAATCTAACCACATTTGGCTTGTTGCACCAACTGACCTGGTTAATGTGTCCTGTGAACCCGAGCCTTTGCAGATTTGCTCAGAAGGAAATGCCCTGATGGCAAATCCCACTTTAAATGCACATAGGAGTGCAGCCTGGCTCTGCTTCCTACCAGGGTCGCCACAGCTGGGGGCTCTGCTGAAGGAAAGCTGCCTGGTCGGCACCACCCTGGCACCAGCCTCCCATTGAGGGAAGGGCACTGCCACCTGCCTGGGCTGGAGCAGAGCATTTGGGCAGCCGCTGAGTTCTCCAGGGTCCCAGCACAGGAGGCACTTGAAGGCCATCCAGCCATGCCTTGGTGGTCACAGGTGGAGGGTCCTTGTCTGTGGTGCTGAAAGCGCTGCCAATGCTGCCAGGCAGAACATGAGTGACTTTGTGCTGGAGTCCCGAGCCTTCACCAACCGCTTCATGGCATGGAAGATGCTTGCGCACCCCCTGGAGGCAGCTCCAAAAGCCCATCTGGTGTTTGGTGGTCTTCAGCCCAGGGATCCCTGGAGAGGAGAAAAGGCATGAGTCCGTTAGTGAGCAGAAGAGGCCATGGTGCTGTGCTTTGGGAGCTCCCGCAGAGAATCGGGAGGGGGGACAGAGGAAGTCCCCCACTGAGAAGGAGGGAAAAGAAATAGAGTGGTGGACAGTGGAGCAGTTAGGCAGGCCAAGAGGGGATACTGGGGCAAGCAGGACCTTCCTAAACGATCCTGGAACCACCTGGGTGGCTTTGTATCACAATCCAATCCCTGAGAATGGAAACAACTATTTAATCAATGATTTGCCACAGAATTTGCCTGCTATGAAGCTGTTTAAGGCCAAGAAGGGGGCTGGGGTGCGGGGGGAGAGAGAAAGAGAAAAATAATTAACAAAGTGATGCTATGAACAATTGAGAAATTATGAATCAGTGTTTAGTTCATAGTGATGCACGTTGAGGTTTACAGAGGATGGGTGTGGCAGGCCCCTCTTGCAAGGGGGGTGCAGATTTCACTGTAAGTTGTTTCTTTCTCTCTCTTTCACCCTAAGTGGAGTCAGGATTGTGTTCCATGAAGGGGTGATTTTGAGTTTTTGGCATTGTTAAATGATGGTGCATCTTCTCCTAGTCAGATATCTCACAGGGATGGCACCACCATTTCTAGAAGTCACAACCAAGGTATTATTTTTCAGTTGACCTGAAAGATTAGGAAAAGTTTCCTTCCTTCCTTCCTTCCTTCCTTCCTTCCTTCCTTCCTTCCTTCCTTCCTTCCCTCCTTCCTTCCTTCCTTCCTTCTTTCCTTCCCTCCCTTTGCTGCTACATCCAGAAAATACTTTTACTTTGTCAGTATTAGACCCCTACAATGTCCTACATCTACTAATGAAAAAAGTGAGCTCAAGGTGTTGCTACTGTAGTAATCACCTGCATAAGGAAATGTTAGAAAAGAATTTTGAACCCAAAATATTCTGGGTGAAAAAGAGATTATATAATTAAACTGAATATAATCAAGCTTTTTATTTAACCAAGCAAAACTATCTTATTTGTCATATCTATCTATCAATCAAATTTAAATAATTTTATGTGCTATTATGCTTTATTTACTATATTTTTATATCACTACTCCCAAAGGACTCATTTGTATAAACTTGTGACTGTAATTTTTAATAGCATATTTAGAAAAAGTTTAGCAATATTGAACTCTTTCTCTCAAATATAATCTTCGTACCACTTGCGCCAATGCACCCCCATTAAATGACTACCCTCACATAATTCTTTAAGCCAGCAGACTTACCGACATTGGTGATGTATAGTGGAAGCCAGAAAAGAAAAGTATAGCTGACTAATTTGGCAAATAACAAGCAGAGAGAAAATTCTATTACTCCCTACAAAGGATGAAAAGTAGAATTAATATGAAAATAAAAAGACAATAAACATTTTATTTTGGGTTAATTTTTGTGTAAGTTAAGGATTCCTGTGCCACATATAATTGTCAATATTATACAGAGATAGCTGCTCATATTGTAGGATCATGCATAAAGAGCCTCTGTTAGAGGGGTAGCCATGTCACTAAACAAACAGCACGGTCTGCAGTTACATACACTCTGTAAGACTGACCAATAAAATTTACTTCAATATATGGGATAAGGGACCTTCCAGAGGTTCTATAGTAAATGAGCCATTCCCTGGGAACAGCCCACACTGCAGATTAATATCAGGTCCTCTTTTGCAGAAGGAATAAATGGGTAAGATGACATTCAATAGAATTTTATTTTCTTGCCATTTAAGAGTGACTGCAATCTTGGAACCTCTTGAACTTTTTTTGGGGGGGAGGATCTTCTTATGCAGTGCAATGCATTCTAATCTGTCCTCTCTGTGAAGTCCACAGCTCCTTTTACTCATTGAATATTACATTATCAAGAGAGTTTCCTTCTCTGGAGTAATATACACTAATGGTAATTCAAAAGCCATGCCTTAACAATACCTTCTGTTGGCTTTTTAGGGATCTATAGGACTGATTCAAGTTTTAGTTTGATTAAACCCTCTCCTTTCAAATAAATCAAGTTAAATTGTCAAGTTCATTCATTGTGTTGAATAAAAACAGATGCTTTTAGTTTGATTCAAAGATTCAGCAGCCTTTTGCACATGTACATACATACTTCTATTAGTAGAAATGAATCCTGAAATAAAATCTGCTTGTGGATTCAAATCAATACTTGGCTTATTTACATATTTCTAATGATTCAGTCTCCATAGTCCCTAAATTCAAATTAGTTCCCACATTCAAATTATAACTTGGCTGATGTGCATATTTCCAATTATCCCCTATTACTATTACTAGAAAAGCTGACGTACTCACAGGTATTTGCAAAGCTCCAATGAAACTTATAGCAGCATTTCCATTTTCAAATTGTTCACATACTCCATTAAGATTCATTGACTTCATGCAATTCTCATTACTATGTAGCAGACAATGCATTTCTGGATCCTACAAAAGACCCAATCAAACTGAATGTAGGCAGTATGTCTCTTCTCTTTATAGAGTAAGCAATTCAAATGTTAATGTACAGTAAAAAAAATAATATATTGATATGCTAATTATATACTGAATATAATGAAGCATTTCATGATAAGTGATAGAAGTGGGAGCCATATCTAAATTAGAGATCTCCCATTTCCATCCCTGTGGACTAGATGATGCAGGACTTCAGCCAGGAGAAACTTCTTCAGATTTTTCTAATCCCTGTCCCTGCCTTCTGGTTTGATTTTTTTCCTCTTTAATGGGGGTGCAAGGACTGATTACTTCTCGGCTTCTCCTTCTTAGGAAAACAGAAGTATGCAAACAACAACAAAAAAGCAGTTCCTCTCTTTTGCGGAAAGATCGCTTCTTGTCTTTTTCTGTAGAGAAAAAGGAGTACTTTTCTGTAGAGAAAAAGAGTACTTTTCAGTACTCTAAAGTGCTGTAGGACAGCCAGGGAGGTGTTTTGTTTTTTCAATGTGAACAAAGCATGCTTATTATTTCTTTTCTCAGAACATGGATATGGAGTAGAAGGCATTGGATTGAGGATAACTATTCTGATTAAATTAAGAGAGAGGAATAGGATGCTTCTCTGTTTCCCATTCCACATACGATGGAGACCATTGTTCAGACTTTCGATGAGGAATTTGAATACCCTGTTTTCTGTAAGCATAGAGTTAAATAGTTAATTAATATTAATTAATTAATATTAATTAGGATGCTGCTGATAAATATACAGCATTGCTTAAGCCACAATTCAGTCCCATTGCAAAAAGATAAATTGTATCCATAGCTTCCATTTAAAAAGTCTTTCCTAATGAAAATAAGAATGTTTGGGTATACAGAGAACATGTCCATTCTTAGGTTAAGCTTTGTTGCCCTGCCATTAGTCCCACTTTATTTTCTTGTTGCTTAGATTTCTTACCTGGGATAGGCTCTTTGTAGGGGCTTACTGTATTTAACCACTGCATAGTAAAGTAACATAAAGGTGACATTTGTTAAAACTTTGAAATGTTTAATAGGAAATTTAATAGCATCAGAATCTTGCTCCAAGAATGCTTAGAGTCATATAATGGAGCTCTTTGGGCAGCAGTTTGGGGGCCCAATGTGAGGAGGACTTGGGTCAATTGGATTGACCACTTTTCCCATTCTGTCATCTGAGCTGGCTGTTTCATCTTGGCTAAAGATAAAGCTAGCCCTATCAGATACCAAAAAGGTATTTTAAAAATCTTGGCTAAAAGTGATAAAAGGTAATCACCCATCCAATTAAGCACACACACATTGATTTACACAAGGATCGGATAAACGAAAATCGAGTTGGACTATGAAGAATTGGAACAAATGTGATTAAGCAAACACTGCTTCATCAACTGTATTTTTCTATAGCATGTAAATAATGTACAAGGATTTTAATAAGCATTTTGAAACTAATGATGAAAATACTTTTGCTTTACCTGAGATATATTGGTTATCTTATTGCTTAGCGCTGGCTTCAGAATGCTGAATTTATTTGATCCATTCAGGTAATGTTTCTGAAAGATATTTTCATAGGAGCAATTAAGAAGGATGGGACAATAGAAGATGGGGAGGGAAGGGCAGGGACTGCAGCAACAAGAAGAACAGCAGGTACCGGTTCATTTAAGACAGTGGGGTGATTTGTGCCATCTTTATAGAAGGCTTTTAGTAGAGACAAGTAGTCTTATTGTATATTAGTTTGCGGGCATATTTTAATTCATTTTACTCAGTGTTATATGACTGGCCAACTCAACAAAGCAATACTGTGTGGCTTAGTATGACCATCTGGATCGGTTTGTGGGAGATGATAAAACCAGAGAAGGACAAACTAGTCCTGTGCTATGAAGTGGTATATGAATTTACATAGCACCTTCGACTCTGCCTGGAAGCCTACTGGAAGCCAGTGCTGCAGCTTATGAGTAGAGGAGTTACATGTGCATATCATTGGGTGTACCATGGTTTGCCCATTGTTGTTTGTGCTGTTATGTTTGGGACTAATTGCAGCCCCATGGAGAACAGACTGCAATAATCCAGTGGAAGGACATATTCTGAATTTTGGAATTCTGAAATAAAATGCTCTGATAACTTTTAGTTTAAATACCTAATAAGGTAAACTAATATACTGTATGCAGTATAACGTTCCAACCTTTGAGAATCACAGGTTCACTGGAATACCAAACTCAAGAAAAAGGAAAAGAAAGCTAAATAAGGTGTTCTCCAAGATCCTGATTTTTTCCTAGCCCCCATTCCAACATCATTTGTCACTGATATATAAAAAAAAACTTTTCTTACAGTTAATGGTTTGATTGTACAGTTTACATCCTTAGGATCTGAAATAATACAATAGGAAATAGAATCCATTAACATGCATATGGTATACTTTTCAAAAACAAAAAGTTATTATCATGAAAGGGCAGAGTAATGGAAAATGATCATATTTATACATATACAAGTTTTGTTAATCTATAGTTAAACTTGAAGATGGGCTAAGATTAAAGACTCTATTCTATCCTGGTCTCAATTTTCCATTTTTAAATTTATTTTATATTTTCTTTAAATATCTTATTCAAGACTGTTATTTGTCAAAGGGAAGTTAGAAGATTAGGTTTTATTTTATTTCATGGCTGTGAATAGCATTGATTGATTACATTTATTACAGATGAAAATATTAATATGAAAATATTATCAGAATCTGTACATACACGCACGCACCATAGATACTTACGTTCAATAAGAAATAGATAGCATATAATTCCCATTAAGGATATTATAATACCAGGTACCACAAAAGACAGACCCCAGCAGGTAGATACCCAGTAGCCAGCTATTAAGGATCCTAAAATATTTCCAACTGAAGTATGGGAGTTCCATAAACCCATTATAAATCCTCTCCTACAATAAATGAACAAGAAAAAAAAGGTTGTTAATACTTATATTAACATTAATCTTGTACAATAGAAATACTGTATTTGCATATTTAATTGTTAAGATTCTAGAAGAGATTCTGCATGTATGGCATAAGATCAGTTTGGACTGTTTTTGGTATCTTCAGTAAACTTCACATTAAACTGATAATTAATTTGTTTAGTGGCTGAATGTAATGCATAAGCCCATCTCAACAGAGCTCACAAATTATAACAGTATATTCACACACTAATCCTGAATTATTAGCTTTATATTCTGTCTTTTATTCTCAAACTCAAAGTGGCACTCCTTCCTCTTATTTTTTTCTACAACAACCACCCTATAATGTAGATTGGGTTGAGAGCAAGGGAAATTAAAGCTTATCTATGGGGAAACTCCCCTGAGTGAGACACCACCTTGCTGTGGTTGGGGGGCTTGTATGCACTGAAAAAGATGAGAGCTATGCCAGAAGTTCAACCATATGGGACAGATCTTATCAGAGGAGCCAGATAAAGAGTGTCTCCCTCCCATAAAATATGGGATGTAATTTACAGAAATCCATACCAGCTCGGTTGTTGACTGGGTTAACAAGGACTGTGCTAGATGTTGTTGGGGTTCCTGGACTTCCAGTGAAAAATGGGCTACAAGACTCCACTGGAGAAGGAAATGGCATCCTACTCCAGTATCCTTGCAAAGAAAACCCCAGAGACAGAAACAAAAGGCTAAAAGATAGGAAGCCAGAAGATGAGCCTCTTAGATCAGAAGGAAATTCAAATAGATCCAGAAAGAATGAAGTGGCTGGGCCAAAGCCAAAAGGAAGCTCAGTTGTGGATGTGACTGGAGGTGAAAGGGAAGTCCAGTGTATAGAACAATATTGCACAGGAACTTGGAACGTAAGATCCATGAATCAAGGTAAGCTGGATGTGGTCAAACATGAAATAGCAAGATTGAACATTGACATTTTGGGAATCAGTGAATTAAAATGGACAGGAATGCGAGAATTTAATTCATATGACCACTATTGTGGACAAGAATCCTTTAGAAGAAATGGAGTAGCCATCATAGTCAATAAAAGAGTGAGAAGAGCAGTTCTGGCTGCTGGACTGGAGGACTCTTGCTTGATGTGGTATAGTATTCTTAGCAGCACAAAGAGATCAACCACT
>JANHZU010003359.1:31223-42584 GCA_032468055.1 Acrochordus granulatus
TATTTTTCTTGGTAGATAGAGTCTGTCAACATTACTGCGTGTATAAGGGGCATAATTAATTGTTATTTTTCTGGTCAGATGTTAATTGCTTTGATGGTATTTCCTCCACTGAGTTTGGACTTTAAAATCTTCTTCACTCCTATGATGTATGTACTTCTGATTTTCTTCTTACTTCAGTGTGCTTGATATTGAAGGATCTCCAGGTATTTATAGTGATCATCTTTATCCAGGTATTTATAGTGATGCCTAGGTATTTATAGTGATCATCTTCATCCAGATTCTTGATGTTATTTCAATTGGGAATTTTGATTCCTTTGGTTTTCACCATTTTCTCCCTTTTGATGATGACGGTACACATTTGTCCAGTCTAAATTCCATTGCAATGTCTTGGCTGTATATACAGGCAGTGTGGAGCAGTAATCTGGTCAACAAATAATGGTGTTTTACCATACAACTTCATATTGTCCTTGTATAGCAGATGTGATAGATTGGCAGAGTTTTTGATAATTGATAGCTATTGCCTGACTTGATCAGTATGATTGACAGAGGAATCATTGCAATGACTCTCAGTGGTGATAGAGAGTCTCCTTGAAAGATTCCTCTCTCCCAGTCTATCACCACTGACCACTGATCTTTGCACAAAGCTTCTGATATTTCAACTACTCCCTACTATTTCTAGTCATTTAATTATCCAATCAGGTGGCAGGGAGTTGGATGCCTTCTTGTAATAATCCATGCTATATTCAAATTGGTCTTCCTCCTCTTGCAGTTTTCCAGAATCATCTTGATCTTTTGTTCTCCACTCTTTGGATGGTTTCCTTTCTGTTCAGGTGAAATAATTTGTTTTCAATTAGATGCTATTGGACTATAGCAGCTTCCACACCTGTTAGCAATATGAAAGTTGTCAAATTTCAAGGCCTGTAGTTGTCTGGTATTTTTCCTTTTGTTGAATTTTTCATTATCAGGTAGATTTTGCCAGATGTTAGCCACTCTTCAATTTCACTCCTTTGTAGTATCTTGTTAAACTACTTGACAATGAGTGGGCATAGACCAGTCAGATGTTTCAGCCAAAAACCACGCAGTTCATTTTCACCTGACCAATTTTTCATCTTCTTTGCCCTTTTCTCCACCATTTCTGCTGTTGTTATTAGTTATTTCATATCAGCTTCTTTTTATTGTTGTTTATCTCCTTTAGCCAAGTTGCATTCTTTTTGCATTTTTTGGGGTTATCCCAAGTTGCACCCAGAATTGGACTGTTTCTTCTTTGTTAAGTGTTGACTGGTTTACTGCATTCCCTTCACTGATGGACTGATAGAAAATGTTTCTGATCTGAGTGAAATCAGAGATTCTGCCTATACAGTGCAATTTAAAGTCATATTTGTTGATCTTGGCTGTGGCTGTTATCTGCTGCTTCATTATTTCCAAAGTTTCCTTAATTTTCTATTTTGAGGTGATATTTCTTGATCAGTATTCTTTAATCTTCTTGTTCTTAGTTTCTTTTCTTTCAACTGTTCTAGTTGTTTGCATCAGATCTTAACTTGCTGATTTTATTTTCCAGCCTGATCTTCCATTTTGGTGGTGCAGCATTTGCCTTTCTTTCATCTTTGTTGATTTTGAATCTCAGGTATTCAGTTATAACTGCAGCCATGCTGTACATTAGTTGGTTTGTTTCTTACAGTGAGATGGGGATTATATTTGATATTACAGTATTGGTACTATGTAATACTTGAGCTAGTTTTTTTCTTTGGAAGCTTCAATACAGCTTTGGAAGCTTCAATACAGGCAATCTTATTCTGTTGTTTTTGTGCTGTCCTTCATGCTCAGTTATTCTTGTTTTAATTATTTTTTAGTCAAAGGGCTTTGCTCTTTCTGAGGAGAAAATGGAGGAGAGGGTGTCTTGTTTGGGAATGAAAATAATTCAATATTTATGCTAGTTTCCTCTAGACACCTTTTCTTCCCATAGTGCTGTTGGCCCTGGTTGCTCAGCAAAACAATCCTGAGTTCTGTAGCCCTTTTTTCACCAGATGTCCAGGAACTCCAACACCTAGCAAGGTCCTTGTTGACCCAGATGATGTCTGAGCCAGTATTGGTTTCTATAAATTGTCTCACCATATTTTTAATGGGAGAACACTCTTTGTCTGATTCCTATGATGAGATCTCTCAGTGCAGTTAAACTTCTGGCATAACTCTCATCTTCCTCAGATCACACAAGGTCCACAATCATGCCAAGGTAGTGCCTCACTGGAAGTCAAGGTATTATTAAAAGTTGATTACTGAGATCATTTTTGTCTGTTCCTACAAAGTATTTTGTCCCAATGTTCCTTACCCCTTTCAGTTGGTATAATAATTAGGATTAAGATATTTACAATATTTTAGATAAATTATTTAGATTTTAAATAATTCATGATAAATGTGATTTATCTTGTCCCAATAGATGATTAATAGCTTGTTTATTAAAATTTCTGGTGCTTTATCTTCCAAAATAGAATTTTAATGGGCATGAAATCAATTAGGTTATGTTTTGTGATCACTGTAGAATAACATTATCAGATGAGCAGTAGTGACTTTTCTTCAAAAATGTTATATAATATTGATGAACTTTCCAATTGCTTTTCCAACAGATACTAATCTACGTAGTTTCTGATTATTCCAGTTCATGTTGATGGATGTCATAGCAATTCTCCTATAGTTTCTGCATGTGTTCTTCACCTTCCTTCACCCTCCCTTTTCATGTTTTTGCTTTAGACAGAATTTTTCTATTTACAATAATTTTACTTTTTATTTTAATTCATGTACACTGCTTCAAAATGCTTAATGTAAGGAGGGGGATGTGAAATATGTTAAATAAATAATCAGTGCCTGGTTGTTAAATGAATAAATAATCAGTACTTACTGGTTCTTTATTTTGTTCATTGATAATATTTCTTGTCATATCTTATCATATTGTTTAATGGGAAATTCACCAATATAGAAATTTTCCGTGGTCCAAGATTATTGTAAATGTAAATATTTGAAAGACAATGAAATTCAGATATACTATCCTTACTTTATTTTGGACTCCCACATAATCATATAGTCATTGCAGTCTTTTGAATATTGCATACAATGCCAGTCCCACAGAGATTCCCTATAGCCCTGTGCTGATTGTAGCCAACCAGAATTTTCTTGAAATTATATGGAGTGTGTCCTTTAATACTCTGGTTTAATACTAATTTTTCTTTTTACCAATTTAGGGAGATGGTTGCAGAATGAATCAGATCCATTTAAAGCCTGAAGGTAGAGGAATCAGCTTTATGTGGCTTTATTTATCAAAATTGCACCATGGTAAAAGTTTTGAAGAGGCTTCTTTGTTTCAGCCACAAATATTGCCACTGCCCCCAGGGACCTGTTCAGTTGCATCCAGTATTAAATTGCTGCACATTTTCACTTGAAACTGAAATAGATTTACCTGTTTTCTAAGGTTCAAGCCACTGGTTTTCTGGGGTTAAGAGATTCTCATTAAATTGTAGTGGAAGTCTCCCAGTACTCTGCAGAATTACTTTCTATTTATATTCTTTGCGATATTATTGGCAGAAAAAAGTACTTTAGTATTTCATGGATATTGTCCAAAATTGCTGCTGCTGACTTTCTGATGTGACATCCATTTTGGGCAGGGGGGAGGGAGAAAGAGAAAGAGAGAAAAAGAAAAGAGAGAAGGAAGGACGGAAGGAAGGAAGGAAGGAAGGAAGGACGGAAAGAAAGAAAGAAAGAAAGAAAGAAAGAAAGAAAGAAAGAAAGAAAGAAAGAAAGAAAGAAAGATCTTCTTTATGGTATCTTTGCTTGCATGGTTTAGTGGATATATTTGTTCCTTACTGTGATATGTATTATTATGAACAGTTGGATTCTGCAGATCTATAACAGAAGAATAAAAACCTATTCAGTCTATCTTCCTCTCCTTGTCAGATCGAAAAAACCAAGACATGTGGTGATTCTTCCAAGCAGATTTCTTTATCATTCCACATCTATAGACAGAATCTTGCCAAACTAAGCACTTATAATCTATACTAAGCATGTACACAGAAAACTATTAGGAGGGGGTTGTCTTCACTCTCTCTCATACACATTATCTGAATTGAGCTTCTTCTTATTCGACTGGAATGCCCTCTCTTCTGGGAATCCAGACCAGTACATTCTATCATGCTCCATGAATTCATCAGAACATTTTAGAAACTGGAAGTGTGACACTAAATAGATGGAATATAAAAAAAGTTTGTAATTAATTTTACATGCTAATTGCACTTGGATGGATAGTGAATTACAGTTTAATGTAAGTAATGTATATATGTGAATATTCTGTATCTTTCTCCAGAGACACTATATTGTAAGGCTACCATATTTGGGCTGCAGAAATCCAGCTCATAACTTAATGGCAGCAAAAAGTATAAAAAATCCTAAAAACAGTATAAAAAACCCTAAGACCATCCTATCAGTTGGTCATCCAGATCTTTATACTTTTATATTCTGAAATTGAAAACATCCTCTAAGTTCAACTAATATCAGCCTTACCAGGTAAATCAGACAGGAAATACAAAAGTTTGTAATTAATTTAGGGAGAAATAAGCTCATTTTACTTTATGGTAAAGCTACATTAATCAGATCTTACAAGTCTGAAAGAACAATTCTCCTGCATTTCCTTTATCATCTGAGAAACTAAGGAGGGTCTCTTCTGAGCTTCTTGCCCTGTCCACTTTTTATCTGGCTATCCTGTATCTTATCTGACTATTCCCTAGACAGCATCTCTTTGCCCCATTTCCCATTCACCATATATCATTACAACTAAACTTTTTTAAAAAATTGTCTATGTTTGATCAAGGTTTGTTGTCTAGGTTTGTTGTTTTGTAGAACTTAGATAAGTTGTGATTGATTTTAATAATGGATTGTCCAAAATATTTCCAGTATATTTGGAAAAGCCAAATGGAATATTATACCTTGTCTATTAATTTCTGTACAGGGATGGGGAAAAGAGGATTAACAGTCTTATTATTTAAAGCATTTCATTTAAGTCCCCAAATACTGCAAAGCAACTCATTGGGATTGCTGCTACTGAAAATAATGACACAAAAGGAAAAACGGAGGGCAAAGGAATAGAGGGAAAAGAACAAGCAGTGTATTTGTTATAGATTGTATCTAATGACCAACTAGATATAATTCAGAAAGAGTTATAATCTGACAGAGCTGCTATTGAGAAATATTACTGTTCACCACACCATGAGGTAAGCTCAGCAGATGGAATGCAAACAGGACCTCCTCAGCTGTTCTTGCGTTGGTTGAACCATATTGAATGTGATATTGTGAAATCATATTATAATATTTTAATTATTATTAGTCCTAAATTCTAATGTCCATTTCTTTAATTGGGCCTAGCAACTCACTTCTGATATTATTGCTTTCCTATTTTCCCATCAGATTTCCCGCTCCAGAGTTGGATTGAACCTTCAAACATCAAGATCTGATCTTATAAAACCTTCTATACTACTGCAGATAAGATTATCAATATTAGTACTGATATCTTGGACTTAAATATTTTATTGTCTATCTTATGTGCGATATAAATTGCAAAACAAATACAAACACCTGGATAAAAGTGCTAATAGTGAAGAGCTCCATTGTAAATCCTTGATATATTATCATTAAATTACAAATGCTGGCAATTACTCATTAATACCATCTACAGTAATTGATTCTACAGAATGTTGTGCATGGCATTGTATCAACAATATGAATCTACCACTAAGAATATACAAACTGAGGCTTCAGGGCTGCATGCATAGCTTGACTTGTCCCTCTGGCTCAGCCCTCTTCAACAGAAGTGGTAGTATTATGTTCCATAGTATTAAATCATGGGGGCCATGACTTGTAGAACAAATACAAATAGTAATTTATTTCAAGGTTTTGCTCTAGAACAGCAAACTGATAGAATTTTAAGATATCTTCAGAGACCTGCTTGACAATATGGCTGCATCATCACTATAATGGAGAATAGAAATGGAGTAATGGGTAAGGGAGGAAGGATAGAGTTTGGGTTTAGCAAGCATCTTCTTAGGCTAAGCACAATCACACATGTAAAGGGTAATATTTTTGGTGATTTACCTGAACCAATTTTTACTAGCAAAGTTATAAAGCAAAGCTGTATACTTACCCTAGTATATTCAATGTTTACATTAATATTTCGAAATGCTTGCTAAGATAGTTATATAATTATCTTTTTTATAAAACATTTTACTGTTTTTCTTCTAATACATAAATATAAAAACTAAAACTACAAAAAATACACATATAAAATACATAAACAAAACAAAATACACACATAAATTAAATACAAAATACAATAAAAGCATTAATAGCAAACCCCTCTAATACAGTATAGTATTTCCAATTTAACTCTGTATAGATGTTTCTTCTCCAATCTAATCAAAAAGAAAATGTTCCCCTCATATATTGTAATCTTAACAGAAATCTAATTAATATAACCATATTAATTCCACAATAAACAAAAGGAAATTAGAATTAACTATTATTCCATATTATATAATTCATATTATACTTTTCCTTTCTATCATACACTATATTATACACTATGTTTAAACCACCCATCATTTTCTGTCCTAATTCATTCAATCTTAACACTTTATCCTAACCAGAACACAATATTTCTTTTTGTTACATAAATTTTAACATTAATCTTTATGTCACTAATCCTTCTACAAAGACCCCTTTATTATATTTGTCCAGAGGAAAGTCCTAGAATGACTTCCAAACTTCTTTAGATTATTATCTCTCAGGAGGATTGTCAATTTTGCCATCTCTGCCAGTTCTATCAGTTTTAAAAGCCAATCATCCACTGTAGGAACCTTTTCCTCTTTCCAAATTTTGGCATAAACAATCTCACAACAGCTGTCCATATTGTTTTTCAAAATGTAAATCCATTATCCCTAAAAAAACTGGTTTCATTGGTAGTTTACTTAAAAATCTTTTGTGTAACATCAATTAAATGTGACCGATATTTTTTGACCTCCTTACAAGTCTACCACATATGAAATGTACCTAGAGATTGAGCATATTTCGAACATCCATAAAATACTCCGTTGTACATTTTAGATAGTCGGTCAGGAATTAGATATGATCTATACATCATTTTGTAGAAATTCTCTCTGAGATCATAGTTCAAAGTAAATTGTATACCATTAGGCCGTACATGTTCCCACTGATCCAGCAAGTTTATTATAACCAAGTTTTTAGCCCATTTCACCATGCACTCTTTAACATATTCATCTTCTAACCCATTTCACCATGCACTCTTTAACATATTCATCTTCTAATTTAAGTTTCAATAACATCTTTTACATTTTTGCTCTTAAATCTTATCTCCCATACACAAACTCAGTTCCAATTTCATCCTTTCATGAGCAAAAACATAACATGTTTTATCCAACTTAAAACTTTCAAAAATTTGATTGTAAGTAAACCAATGGCATGTGAATCTGTTACTTACAATTTCCTTTCTTGGTTTTAATTTGGGCTTTCCATCAACAACAGATAATATATTTGCATACATCATCCTTTTAGTTTGTTTCTTTTTGTCATCTCCTTTGTAAAGAAGGCTTCATGTAGAGAAAGCCACAGTGGAATCTGTCACAAAATCCTTTTGTATCTGTTCTAAATCCTGGCAACAGCATGCCTGATAAAATGATCTTCAAACACTGGGTTAATTTTAAACTTTTCATACCATAAATAAGCATGTCACCCAATGCCCAGATCACAACCTTCCAACTCTAAAAGTCTTGTATTTTTCAAAGTAATCAAACCAAAGCAAGCAGCAAGCATAATACAATCTGAAATCTGGTAAACCTTAACCATCTCTCTCTGTCTCTCTTTTCATCTTGCAATAATTTAAATCTTATTCTTGGTTTCTTGCCTTGCCATACAAATTTGAAGCTATCTTTATGCCACTATTTAAACATAACATATTTAACCAAAAACATCTCTCTGCTAGTTGTTCTCTCTCTTCAACTCTTGTATGAAAGGTTTCCATTTGATCTGTCACGTTTTAAATCCACAGTAAGCTGACTTAATTTTTGATCAATTTGAGATTCAAATTTCTGTTCTATTTTTTACATTTTCGCCTCCAATTTTGTTTTAATCTTCCCATGCTTAAATCCATTTTTGGACCCATCATTCATTTCTGTTACCATATTTTCAAGTAGGTTTTGAGCCCAATCAATCATTTTTGCATCCATATTTTCATTAAGTTTTTGAATTTCCTCCAAATACAGTCTCATATCAAAATCACATGATAATCTAGGAATGTCTTTTTTGGGAGATATTTGTTTCTTAAGAACTTCACTGAACTCTCAGTTCAATTCAGTGAGTAAACAAACCAGTGAGTAAAGAGTTAAATCCTCATCCAGTACACAATCTCATGCTGCTGTTGCTGGGTTACTACTAATCTACTATGTAGATCCACAAATAGGCAAAATAAAAGAAATGAAAAATAGTGTCTTATTCTAATGATGAAGCTCACAAAAATAGTAAACACTTTAAGTTATTGGTATATGTCTCTTAATCTCCTTCCCTCTTTCACCAAATATAATAAAATTCCAGAGTTTGTCTTTAAAAAATAGTCCTTCACCATACATGAGAGTGTAATATACCACCTACCTCCATGCTGGATAGAATTTTTCTGCCAATCTCTTCGTTACTAAACCTTGATATATTGTGATTTAATCCAGGGAAACCAAATTCGTAATCCATACAGAAATAAGCTTTTAGTGGTTCCAGAGTCCATACTAATAATATGTATAAAAAAATAGAAAGAAAAACAGCTAAGACCAGAATTGGCACTGCTAATTGAAAGGCTAATGGATGGACACACTTTTCCTCCTGCTCTCCATCTGAAAACCACCCTATTTCAAAGAATGTCTGTTGCTTCTCAATCAGGTGGCCATCCTGACTATTCAAGACCCTGTAGGATCTTGAAATACAACAGCCTGTTTTTCAATCCAAGAGAGTGATTGACTCCAGGATCCACCATGACAATCCACTAAGAGCCTTTCAGTGCAAACAGATGCACATGCACTGATTATAGCACCATGACTGCTGGGCAACTCCAATATAATTAGCTTTTAACTGCTTAATTTTCATACAGATTAAAGCTATTAAAACTTTATTCATGACATATATATTAAGGAAACCTAATAAGATAATTATTTTCTGTTTGGCAATCATGTGAGGACTAGAATTACAGAATAAATATTTTAAAATAATTTATATTTTGCCTAGGTGAATGAAATATAGACTAAATATGAAGATAATAAAATAGCCAGTTTTATTGTTTCACTATAATGCTAAAATATTTTCAAATTCAGAGACATTTTTTCAACAGCACTGAGCCAAAGCTGGGTATTTTAAGACTGGGGATATTTGCTTAATCAGCAATAGCCAAAAACAATATTGTTTAATCAGCAATAGCCATGATGGTCAGCAAGGATTTATTTTTCGGAAAAGTGAAGATATGCTAAGGTATGTGAACTGAATTTAGCTTGTTCAAACTTAAAAGATTCAGAAAATAAAGAAAATTTAAGCAAGGTCAGGCTGTTTTAAGACTTGCAGGGGAAAACCTTCAGGGACATCAAGGGTGTAGTTTGCAGTCTGAAATAAAAATATATGCTGGAAGAAAGCAATAACAATCCTTTCTGTATCTTTGCCAAGGACATGTTAATGAATTGAGAAGGTACTGACAACTTCAATGAGATGTACCAGGTCTGGAAACAGATTTCCAAGGACAGCTAGAACTCTCAGTTCACTATTGTAGGATAACTTACAACCAAAACTGGGACCAGAATTTCCATTGATTAGCAAAGCAGTTGTTAAATAAGTCACATCCAATTTTACAACCTTTTTTCCCATAATTGTTAAGTGAATCCCTGCAGTTGTTTAGTAAATCCAGCTTCCTGCATTGATTTTGCTTGTCAGAAGCTGGCAGGGAAGGTCACAAATTACAATCACATGACCCTGCTATCATAAATACTTGCTGGTTCCAAGCCCCCAAATTTGTCATGTGACCAGGGGATTCTGCAATGTTGTAAGTGTAAGGATTGGTCATAAATAACTTTTTTAGTGCTGTGATAACTTCAAACAGTCACAAAAAATGTAAGTCAAGGACTATCTGTAATAACAGAATCTTGAAAGTATGACAGAGTTTCTCTCTGTCTCCCCTTTTATACTTCTTATACCGAAAAAAATCAAAGAAAGTTGTCACACTGTTTAGCTCGTTATATAAGAACTTTTCCTGCCCTTTTTTTTTTGAGAAACCATATATTCTTGCCATCTCTTCCATTTCCACATGGGATTGAAAAAATTCTCCTAGATGGGGGACAAAACATTTTTCAATTACATCTAATAATAAAAGTCCAGTTGCCTTTTTAAGACATTTTTTGCAATTTTGCTACAAATCATGACCTGGATTAATGAGAACAAAGACAATCAAATAAAACCAATCCTGAATTTCTTTCACATCCCTTATTTCCTTTTAGGGCTAAACTGCTATTAATGTAAATTATCTTGCCTCCCTTCTTCAAAATTATCTCCAGATTTTCTCCACTGTTAGCAGGATAACTCTGTAAAAACTACAGAATGGGATCAAATTGGTATATTGGGAGAAACCAGCAAAAGAAATATCAAGTTTCAAAATGGGTTGAATTTGGCTTGGGCTGTGGAGAAAAAGTTTCCCATAATGCATCCCTGCAGAAGAGGAAATTGGAAGGCATTTGAAGTGTTGCTGACCACTCTATTTTAAGCCCTGCTTTTTCCTCTTTCCTGGTCACATGACCCGGATAAGATAATGATGATGATGATCGATAAAACTTGTATGTTGCCCAGCTCCTAATAACTCTGGACTTCTCACAATAATCAGATAAATAAACTACAATAAAACAATAAAATAAAAGATTAAAGAAAGCAGGTGTGATAAACAAGATGGAATGAAGACTGAAACAATTGAATCAGCTAGATACTATGAGAGACAGATGGTGACTCAAATAATCAAGTCCTATGCCACATAGGACTTAATAGGTAACCAACTGTACCATGAATCTCACCTAGAAGCAAAGAACAGAGGCATTACATGGCATACAAGGCATAAAAGCCTATGACTTTTAATAAAATTTGTTCATCTGAAAATATGCTATGAGAGTTTTTATTATCAGTTAATATAGAAATATTCACTTTCTAGCCTCCATCTTTTCTTTGCTAATTCATGATCAATCAAATTATTTATTTATTTTATTTATATGCCGCCAAAATCTGGAGACTCTCGGCAGCTGA
>JANHZU010003360.1:15295-29499 GCA_032468055.1 Acrochordus granulatus
GTCCACACATCTTAAAGTTGTCAAGGTTGGACATGCTTGCTCTAGATCAATACTATAACACTTGGCCTAATTTCTGAAATGTTCTGCTTCTGTCTCTTTTCTTACTGAAAATGTACCACTTTGAATTTTAGAGAAGTCAGACATTTTCACATTCTTTTGTACTTTTGGATTGCTTTTAATAAAAGTATTAGTTATGACCTTTGGACTTTTATTCATGAATCCACATGTCTATTCTCGATTGATATGTCATGAAATGTTATTGTAAATATGGTAATATCGTGTATCTCACAATCCCCTGTAACTACTAGATCCTACGCAGTGTTTCTAGCCTGTTTGTACCTTTGAGTGTGTATGTACACTGTTTCACACTCAGACACATATATTGCATGTATGGGTCACTCTTTCTTAATCTTTTGACTTCATTTAATTGCATTTTGCTTGCTAAATCCAGTATTCTGAATTGGACACACCAGATCCATGAATCTAACTTTGCCCCTTTCTTTGCAAATGTTACTGGATGTGAAACAAGCTTTTGGATTGTCTAACTTGGATTTTATTTTTTAACATTTTATTTGGTCCCAATAAAATTTTCCGCTGTTTGGATTCTTTTGCCTGCTATGAGGCAACATTTTCTGGAGAAGGAAGCTGGCTCTGATCTTTTATGAAACAAACTCATTTCTTTTTATGGCATTTGATCATTTCCTCAGCCTGCTCTGGATGGCTGGATTGGGAAGCAAACTACACGCAGTCTGAAATAAAGAATTTTCAGTGGCTAGCTAGGGACCTGTAACATTTTGTACTGAAATGGAGAGATCCCCAGGCAGTTTAAAAATATACTGACATTCAGTACTAACATAACCATAATGTATTTGGAGGCTTCTAAATCTTGGTATCTGGACATTAAATTTTGATGTTGATGGAAGCTTTTGGCCTTATCTCAAGAACTTCCTCAGGATAAAAAAAAAGGATAAAAGTCAGTGAAATGACTTATCCCCCAAACTCTCTTCCTTTGCATTCAGCCTTAATCCAAAGATTTTCATGGCGAAACTGTTCATAACTATTATGATCAGCCAAACATGCTATCTTCCCAATTTCTGCTATCACAGTTGGAGAAATTTTGATCCCACTGATTTTAGCAGAACTGAATTATCAGGTATAGTAAAATTTTCCAAGTTCTTAAAACAGCTCAGCTTCTTTGTTATGCTTCTTTGTTTTGCAGGGACATGGCTGGTAATGTTTAGAATGGGGCAAGAGTGACCATTGTCTTGCCATTCTTCAGCAGTGCTTGCAACATGTTGCTGAAGACTAACTGGCCTGCCAAAGAGCTACAAGGAAGGGTTGACCTACTACAGTAAGCCATAAGTCACCTCTGCTGGAATTGTATTTTACATTAGGCCATAAATTCAGCATGATTCAGCTGCTAGCATCACACATCTGCTACACTAAATGAATCACAGAATGGCTTAGCATAATATACACGCTCAACCACTGAGAGGTGCCTCTAAGTTCTGTGTGTGTAAGAGCAGAAGATATTTTTTAGGATATTTACAGTATGTATTGCTATGAGATCCTAATTTCCTTGGCCTAGACCCAAAGAAAACTGGCATCAAATCCCTATTCAGCTATAAAGCCTCTTGAGTGATTTTGGGCTGCTCATCATCACTCAGCTTATCCTGGAGAATTATTTATGAGAATAATCAGTATCCTGGAATGAAGAGGAGACACAGATGAAATAAATGAAGGAATCTAGTATATCAGTGCTCACTTTCAGTTTAACATCTTATCCTGCCCACCTTGAAATCTGCCCTCCTAATTTTTCAAGCTATTCCTAATTATGTCTCCTTTGTCATTAGAATCACTGCCTGCTTACAGTTCATTTATGGTTTCTCAATGTTATCCCACTACGTCTTGTCCATTCATAGTAGATTTACGTCATACCTATTTTGTAGAATTCTTTATCTGAAGAAGAGGAGGATTTGCAGGATTAAGCCAGGAAGCACTTCTAGGGTTACAAAACTAGGACACTGAGAGAAATATGTGGTGCAGAATAACCAATGGTTGACTCTAGAAAAATAAAGTGTTCAAATACAGGAGCAAGCAAGCTGAAGTCAAGTCTAAAATCAGACAAGGATTATTGGAGTCCAGCAGCCAGAAAACAAGTAAACAGTTACCTGTAATGTAAAACATCATATTTATCATCAGTCTCATAGGCCAACTAAACATCAACTGAAATGCACATGGTGGAATGCTCATAGATATAGTGAGCAAAGGATAAAAGAAGAAGTTGTAAAATTTTCTTACAGAGGACCCCAGTTGGACATGCAAGTGGCATTCATGAAGTGTTCCTGTCTTCCCCAACCCCTATATCAGTTTTGTAGTGGAATAAGTAAGTACGTGTATGTCGTGCTAAAGCAATGAAAGCTTTTGTAGGTTAACAGTGACTCCCTCTACAGTGGTATTCTCCTGAACATTTCATTACTGCATAAGATCCGAAAATTCAAATATGTAACACAGGAAGGTCAACTGAATAGCCTTATGGAGAAAGGCAATAGGCGAGGGTGAAGTTGTAGAACATCTCCAGAACTTAGAGCAAACAGTATTTGAAAGTGTAGATCGTAGCAGTGCTTGAATCATAGATGGCTCTGGAGGTCTATGCAGCTTCATAATCAGTAATGGCCATATGAGCAGGGGGCATGCCTCACAATTCATTACAGTATATACATTTTTTTAAACAATTAGCTGTGCAGTAAAAGATCCTTTTGATTCCATTGTCCAGCCCTTAACATGGTATGGGGACCTGTGCTTTTGAATCCTCCTGGTTCTCTAGATATCTCCTTCCTTAATTAATTTCAATTTTGCAAACCTAACTGGACTGCACATTTATGCCAGTGATGGTGGCCTTACTATGAACTGAATTTTTACTGATTTCCTATTATTTTTTTTCCTTTGTTTTGCTGGCATAGGTCTTAAATATAACATCCCTTCTGTGGAGGGCCTAGAATATTGTTGTCACCAAATACAACTTGCTCAGTTGTAGCAGAAGTATTCATTTTTAATGAACATTAACTACATCTATGTTCCCTAAGCTACTATTAATACTGTGGAGGAAAATACTTTTTGTTTATAGCAGACAGCTGGTACTTGTTCATTAATTAATTAATTAATTTTATATTTACTTTTCTATTCGAGCAAACATTCAAAGTTCCCTTCCCCTATGTAATTTCTATTTTATGCACTGTATAGTGCATTTCTGGAAGGTTTGATAAAGAAACAAAGCCCTGGCGCAGAAAAATAAATAACAAGAAAAAAGTGTTGTTCTTCAAAGCTGAATCCATAATGACATCATGGATTTACTTCAACATTTCTCCTTTTGAAAAAGGTAGGAAGGGAGGGTCCAAAGTGATTTCCTCACATAGAATATAAAATTTGAATGCAGTTGTAATTCCAAAAATACCATAATCATCTCATTCCCCGAGTATCGTATGCCCTTTACTGAAGTTTACATTCCTCTTTCTACAAAGACTTGTGGAATATAGCCTTTCCCACCTCCTAAAAAACAATAAATACATAAAAATGACATTCCTATTCTTTCCTAGAAAAACAAAATCCTGTTGTTTTTAGCTACTTCCCGATCAGTTCATAATTGCAAGATAACCAGATAACCAGGATAAATGATCTTAATCTTTTTGCTGATGGCACTTCTAAACCGAGAAGTGGAATGAGTACAGTAAAAGAGGCATTCAAGCTTGGCCAACTTTGACTCCACAGATGAGAAAGCTTCCTGGAGAACATCAACAGGCAACTTCTATGGATCAACATTACAAAACATGGAGACATCACTCACAAAAGCCAGAGGCCAATGCAATAAAATAACCTCAGTGTTAACCATGGATATCTATTCATTCCAATGGACAACAATCAGCTAAACATGTTCATGCAGTGGTGAATTTGGAGGTCTTGTCTAAAAGCAGGACAACCCCCATTTGCAAGTTCTGTTTCCTGTCTTGAAATTGGAATGTTTTTTCCTTTCTTTTCTTCTTGGGAATGCTGAATTCTCAATACGTAGTTTCTCTGGTGACCTGGCTAGAAAAAGTATGATTACTAGAGATGCTGTTGGATTTTCTGTTGAACTTGGTTCGCTTCTTCTTCTTTCTCCATGGCAGGCACAAGGAAGTGAAGGTTGAAAGAAAGATCTGGCGGAAGTTGGTGGAGACCAGGTTATACAGGACTGGGTTAATAGCCGAACTAACGTAGAAGAGGATGTTTGTCAACATGTAGAAATAGTGATAGAAGTCATAAAGGAAGCTGAGAGGAGAGAAAAAAAAGTAAGATAATCTAAATTGAACACAATTCAAGAAAGAAGGCGGAAGGCAAGAAATGCTAGCCCTACGTTTGAATTGCATAGCTACGATCTATTTTAATTCTATTGATTTAGATGAAGATTGGCTTGTTGATTTACTTGGACCCAAGACAATGGAAAGATCTCAAAGATAAAAATATAATCAAAGTAATAATGGAAAAAACAATAGAATAATAATAATGCAATGCAATTCAACCAATGCTGGGACCCACACTCCACAGAAGACCATGAGAGTGGGCATCACTTCCACCTCAAAGAGCAGGATGTTCTGTAGGAGAGGAACTTGCACTTGAGAATACCTGCTCAATGTTTTAATAGCTCTGGATCCATGATATGATTGTGTAGCTATTAAAGGAGCCAATAGTATATTTTTGTGTTATACTGATAATTGCTAACTGGAGAGCCAATTTGGCATAGTAGTGAAGGATCAGGCTAGAAACTGGGAGATTGTGAATTCTAGTCCTGCCTTTAGGCATGAGGCCAACTAGGTGACCTTGGGCCAGTCACTCTCTCTCAGCCCAAGGAAGAAGAAGGCAACGGCAAACAACTTCCAAAATCTTATCATAAAAACTGCAGGGTCTTGTCCAGGCAGTCACTAGGAGTCAACCCTGACTCTAGGATACTCATCCACCACCCCCCAAAAAAACCACAGACTTTGTGCAACAAAAGTTTGAAGTTTAATCCCTAGTATTATCCACAAGTGCAAAATGCTCTGAGAGATGGCATGGGGCTCCAAGGGGGGTTCATTATCATAATGGAGGTGGCTGATGGATTCCTAGCCATCCTCACCCCCCTTTTTATATATGAAATCTTTTAGCCCACCTCGCTAGTCTGCTGGGTTTTTTATTTTATTTTAATTTGTTTATTATTTTTATTTTTAAATGTTTTTAATGAAATGTTTTTCGTATTGTTAGCCGCCGAGAGTCTCCGGATTTCGGCGGCATATAAATTAAATAAATAACTAAATGTCCCAAGAAAATGTGGAATTTGTGTTCTTTTTCTAGACAATGCTGTTCTGACAGTCCCATGAATACACTATGTGAGTTCCACTAGGAAGACCAGACCAGGAAATTATTTCTATAGAAAAATTAAAGCTACTTTTATTGAGATTGGCTATAAAAGCAGAATCTTGCAAATCTGTGATTTAACCATCCTCCCTGGTGAATCAAAGAGTTATTAGCGTAAACCACTTCTGAATGTTATGTCGTTATTCAGTACTTAAAAAATGTTTCACTTCTTTTGTCTAAGGAATGTTGTTTCATATTTCCATCAAGGTCATCTTCCTTACTTTCTATAGAGTTGCAGTTTTCTGGAAGGAAATATTCTGGAATAGGAAAATTGCATTTTCTCTGTCCTGGGAGATTTTGTAACGGTATGTGGGAAAGACTTCAGGATTCCTATCCGGATTATATCATGGGGTATAATCTCCTTCAAAAGTATCAAAGTACAATCACAACCAGATGTATTAGAAATATATACACACTTGAATAATACTTGCATTAGATAAGTATATGTAGCATTCCAAGTGTTTAATATTATAACGATATACTACATGTTTTTTGTTGTTTCATTGTTTTCACTTTTTAAAAAGCACTGTCTCTGTGTTTTTTCTCTTTGACAGTTTATGTATTTCTATCATAATTATCTTTCTGTTTAGTTCTCTTTTTTATTATTATTTTAAAAGCAATAAAAATCAATTGAAAAAGTACAGTCACCACCAGATGAGATACTTCTGCTTTACTGCAAAGCTATATTAAACAGAACCTTGCAAGTCTGCAAGTACAAATTCCCACTGTCCCCTTTACAGTCTGAGAAACTAGGAAGGGTCCCTTCTGAACCTCTTTCTCCGCCCATTATGCAGCTGCAGATTATGCTGTTTCTTATCTGAGCATTCTTATCTGAGCATTAAACACATTAAATGTCTCTTCACTCAGTCTCTCAAGGTCTTTCACACATACCATTATAGATTTACTGCCAAACTGGGAAACCCAGGTCAGCATGGTTTAGAAGTAGAATAGAACGTATTCCTGGAACACTGGGCAACTGAGAATTTTGCAGATTCCTCAAGCAGGAGAGTTTTGCTAGGAATGAGATCCTGATCTGAGACCTTAACAAGTTGCTAGTTTAAAAAGACCATGGGACAGGGGAAGCTTGATCTCAAAGCAAACATAGCAACCCTCACATACAATGCTCCATAGGTTCATTAAAAGATTGACAGCTGATTAGATTGCACCAAATCATCTTTCTGTATCTTATTTTTTTGCTTAAGGCAGAATCTGGAGGGAAGTAAATTAGATAATAAATAGCAAATCTGTGCAAATGGCTTCAGAAGCTTTTTTAATATTTAAAAGGCATTTTTTAATTCTTGACAAAGAAACGAACTGACTTTCAAGAGGAATCAAAGTATCTATTTATATAAACATGCTAAATCCTTCCATAAATGTGGGGATCAGATTTCAATTGCTTCCTGTTTACAATGTTGCTTTAACTCATTTGAAAAAAATCCTTTCTGCAGCCTCTGATGTGTTATTGTGTTGACCTCTAAGGCAAACTTTTCTCTAAATCTTTGTTGCTCACCTTATCACTCTGTTTAGCTTGTTATAGGAGAACCTTTCTGTGTATCCTGCCTTTTTTTAAGAAGCATGTATTTTCTCACAATCCTTTCTTTTTTCACATGGAATTGATAAAGTCTCCTGGATAGGGGATGAAATGTTTTCTGATTCTATATAATAGTAAAAGTCCAGAAGCCATTTTAAGAAAGTTTCCATGTTTTGCAATTTTGCTACAAATATTTAAAGGGTTTTTTTTTAACAAAAAGGATAAACCAAAAGACTTGCTTATTCTTTTAGAAAACATATTCCAAGAGGATCTTCCCATTAACTCTTTCACTCCTAAATATATCCTTTTTTCCAGGAAGATTCATGACAGGAGGGTCAATATAGATAATATGATGATCACAACCACAAGACTGGAGTCCCATCCTTTGTGACATTGATGAAAGTACAAGAAGAATAAGGCTTTGATTGTGTGGTTGTAATCACACTCTGGACTTCTTTTAACTGTTCCTGTAGGGGCCCTGTCTTTTTCAGCATGGTGTCCTTCAGAAATGTTCATTATGTGGAATGGAAACTGTAGAAGTTGGGTGGTATTGAGTTTCCATCATGTTAAGAATAGGGAGGATGTACAGGTTGTCCTTACTTAATGACTCATTGCTTAGTGACAATTTGAAGTTATGATGAACCTCCCTAGAGTTAGATACAACTTGATTTCACATTCCTCTGCGGTCATGTGACAGCATTTTGGACACTTCACTCTAATTTATGACCATTTGCAGCATCCTGCAGCCACGTGACCCTGATTTTCAGCACTTTTTGCCAGTTTCTGATGTTTACTTCTGGTTTCTAGCCAAAAAACCCCCCATCCATAGGGAAAAACGGGTTTGCTTAAAGACCATGACATTTGCTTAACATCTGTTGCAAAAAAGGTCATAAAATTGGGTGTAGTTATGTGGTGACTTGTTTAATGAATGTGGTGACTTATAACCATAATTCTGGGCTCAATGATAATCATAAGTTGAAGACTACCTCTAAATGATTTAGTAAAAAAAGGCAAAGGTTTCCCCTGCCAGTCATGGCTGACTCTAGGGAGCGATGCTCATCCCCAATTCATAGCTGAAGAGCCAATGTTGTCCCAAGATGCTTCCATAGTCATGTGGCCAGCATAACTAAACGCCAAGGCACATGGAACGCTGTTACCTTCCCACCAATGTAGGTGGTACCTATTTATCTACTTGCATTTTTACATGCTTTTGAACTGCTAGGTTGGCAGGAACTGGGGCAGGAACAGGAGCTCACCCTGTTACGCAGCTCCTGGGTCTCAAATTTGGGCTGCTGACCTTGTGGCCAGCAAGCCTAGCATCTTAACCGCTAGGCTACCATGCCCCACAAATGATTCAGTAGAGACCTCTAAAAATGATAGTCTCAAAAACCTCCTTAAACAGATGATATGGGACAATATTGAACCAGATTGGAAGGAATAACAATTAAATGCCTAGATCTTCAAATTGTACCAGAATTTTAAGAGGTACATTGCCCGCTACTGTATATCTGAGTCAAGAGAATATTCATTTATTGGGATCGGGGTCTTTTAATCATGTCATTGTGACTCACTAGCAGATGAAGAATTAACAGAGGACATCTCAAGATGTCTTGGCAGAGAAATCTGGACCCTTAGCTGCTCATCTTTTTAAAATAATGATAGGAATCAGATTACTCACTCTGACCACTGATCTCCTGATACATAGCAATACATAAGTCGGCGCACATGGTATGGAAGCCAACACACTACAAAAGCAATCACAACAGCACCTGTAATGGAAAGAAATGTGCATTAGATTGGTGAGCTGCACACAACAACATTTTTTAACCAGCTTCTTGTTTGCTCTTTTCGCTACTGCTTAGGTTTTGGTGGAAGGAATGAAAAAGTTTTCAGTTCAAGACTCTTTTACGACAAAAGAACTCTTCCCTCCAAATAAAGGGATGTAGTTATTTGAAGAATAATTTTGGATAAAAAGGATTTACATTGCTCCATTCAGATGGAGAAAATCAAACAGCTTCTCTGGGATGAACTGGTAGTAGAAATTTCTCCGAAGCCATCATTTTCCCTAACAAGTGTCCTTGTGGACACTTCTGCTAGGAATCAGCTCTGTTTTGATAAATTTAAAAAAAAAAATTTGGTGGCCTCGCATTCCATCTTCGCAATTCACAAGGGCTTTCGAATACAATAGAGGAAAGGCAATGAATAAGCTGGGGATTTGCAGGGACATCTTCAAATATGGACATTCACCTGACAAACAAGTAAACCACAGCCTAACCAAGGTACCACTCTTCCACCAATAGCAAGCCACTTGTACATAAACAGAGAGCAAACCTCACTCCCTTTTAGCACTGATGATGTTACCTAGTTTGGTAATGAAACGTCTGCAGGAGAACAACCAAGCTCAAAGAGCATCAAGGACTCCACAGTTCAACCCTGAACATCTTCTCTTCTGTCACCTAAATATCCTGATACCTCACTCACATCCACTAGAATTGGGTGGCTAATAAATCCATATAAGTAAATATTCTTCTTTAATTTCTTTCTAACTGGCATCCAGCAGCCAAGTCTCCTAGTGAAGGAATACAGGTTGTCCTCAACTTAAAACCAATTCATTTAGTGATCCTTTGAAGTTACAGTGGTACTGAAAAAACTGACTTACAACTGGTCTTTGTAACAGCATCCCAATGATAACATGATCACCATTCAGGTACTTGGCAATCAGCATACATTTACAACAGGTACAGCATCCTGGGGTCATGTGATCACCATTTGTGACCCTTAGCCAGCTTCGGAGAGACAAAATCAATGGGTGAAGCTGTATTCGCTTAACAACCGCATCATTCACTTAATACTGCAGTGATTTGCTTAACAACCGTGGCAAAAATATTAAAAAATACATAAAAATTTTAAATCGGGTGTGACTCACTTAACAACTGCCTTTCTTAGCAATGGAAAATCTGGTCCCAATTGTGGTTTTAAGTCAAGAACTACCTGTAATGGAGTTAGCTGCTTTCTGAACAGTACATATTTATCCAACCCACAGTGTCTAAGCAGCAATGATTCAATCTGACTTTCATTCTTACCAGCATAATTGCTTTTTCTACCACTGGGTATCATTTTATGACTGAAGGCCACTTCCTATTGCAGTTCAATCCATGCCAGGGACAAAACAACACAATCAGAAGATTGTGTTGGCTCTTTGAATCTTGCGTTGCGACATGCAGCCGAAACCAATCTTTTTTCCCATGGGTGAACAAAACCATTTCATCATCTGATTTTTTTCAGTAGTCAAATATGTCAGAGTTTCATTTCAAGGCTGTAAGGTGTTTGGAAGATTTCTGCAAAGGACCAGACTGCTTGGGTGCTCAAGCGCATTAACGCACCTCTCTACGTTGGCATCTTTTTTTATTAAAACCAGCACACAGGCGATACAAATGAACCGGTAGCAGAGAACGGTTTAGCTTTGTAGCATCACCACCGCAGACACGCCATTTCGAAAGTTGCTTTTGCTGTCAGGGTGGCGATGCTTGAGATCCACAGCAGCATTTCCCAACCTCGACAACTTAGAGATCTGTGGACTTCCCCTCTAGATTTTTTAGGCCATGTAGTGGCAGTGCAGAAGATGATTTCAAGGGGTTTAGGGGCATATTTTGATTTCTCCTTCATAAGGTCTAGAAGTTTGCAGCTCCTTCGGAGCTAATCTGCTTGTTTTTCACTCTTCTTTGCTGAAGAAAGGAGAAGGGGGGAGAATCTTCCCAGAGCTGCAAAGCTGTGAAAGCCTCAGAATTTCGATTCCCATCCCAGGGTCATGTGCCAGCCAATTAAGGTCAGGCCATGCAGGCTTGTTTTGCAGGACCAAACTTGGGCTGTTGTTTGTGAAGAGCTTCTGCGCAGAATCTAGCGCTAGGTACTGTGTGGAAACTGGCTGCCCTTGGGATATCTCTGCTGTCATTATTAAAGAGCTCCTAAGTGTGGCTGGCTGGGAAATTTTGGGAGCTGAAGTCCACACAGATTAAAGCTGTCAAGGTTGAGAAACACTGGACCACATGCTGTGCAGATGTTCCCTTTGCTGCTCCATCATGCCTCCAGAAGACTCCAGAGCTGCAGAGGTGATAAACGCTCACAGTTTTCCCACTCTTTCCGAATACTTCCTTCACCTTCATGCCTTGTCTCACCGATTCTTTGGCCAGGCTCATCTGTTACTTTCTGAGGTTTATGCAGGCAACAGTTCAACAGGACATGCCGGTCTATTCCTCTTTAGAAAGTCTAACATTGCAATCAGGAGGGCTGAATCAGAAGAACTCTTTTGCAGAAAGAGACTGAATCAAGATTAATCTTCTTCAGTCATGTGTAATAACAACATAAACAACATAAAACCTACCCTACATATTCACAAAGTAAATCTTGTGCAACTGTGGAACTCTGCAACACAGATCTGGTAAAGGTAGTCCATGGCATATGACTGTTATGGAGCTTGCCTAATACAGTCATAGGTCATGATGGTCATAAACTTTCATGACTTTTTTATGGGGGTTGTTAAGCGAATCTGATGCTTGTCAAGTGAATCAGTGATTTTCTATGGGTGCAGCTTTGCCAAAAACTAGAAGTAAGTGCCAGTTTTTGGTAAAACCATCATAAAAACAGCCATAGGCTCATGGGATGCTGCAAATGGCCATAAATGCAGCCGTGTTGTCGAGGGCCAGAAGTTGAAGTTTGATCACATGACTGTGGAGAGGGCCCAACTGCTGGAACTTCAAATCTGGGTCATAAATCTCCTTTTTTAGATCTGTCGTAACTTTGAATGGTCACCAAGCGACCGGATATCAATCAAGGAGTATCTGTAGCTCTCCATCAGGGAGGTTTAGTCTTAGACTGATGTTTAAACTTTGCATCCCCGAATTAAGATGATTTCACAAAAAACAGAAAAATTATCCATACAGACAGTTCAACGCAAGATTGAAAACTCATTTTATGTACTGTATTACATAATTTCAATCACGTTATTATTTGCATGATAGAAAAAGTAACAATTCCCTGTAAAACAAACTAAATTTTATAACAGTTGCTAAAATGTTGGATCAGGACTGAGAAATGATGTTATTCAACCTAATCTTGGTTTTATCTTTGTTACTGTGCCTTTCAGAAGTCCTTTCCTCATACGACAGAACCGGGTGACTTAGAAGAATGTTATGTGCTTATTTTTGGTTGCTGATATAATTAGGCACGATCTTATATTTTATTCATCCATCGATCCAAATAGCCATGTCTCAGCAAATGAATAATCAGTTAGTAGTGTTTTATGTTAATTTGCAACATTCCATGCAATCTCTGCTATTAACACCTTATACATGGAGGAAGATGTGCCATTGATTATATCTTAAATAAATTTGCAGATAAAGACAGAGCTAAAGATTAGAGAATACGAAGAATTCTGTGTTTTTTGGATAATTATTTGGATAGCACTATGCAGGCCTCAGTGAAAATTATGTTACCAACTGTGTCTTTTAGGCATCTTAACATAATTTCATAAAAGATAGTTGGATTCCAATTTTTTAAAAAGAATCTGCATCTCTTTGAATGGTATGATGCAGTTCTTTGCTTAGAAAATGTATGTATAGATAGTTTTTGCAATCAGTCAAGGAAACGAGTAAGGGACCAACCAAATAACTACCAATAGATAAACAGTAAAATGAAGATTAAGATATGTGATTATTTTGTTCCTACTTGGTTTTCCAATGAGCAGACAGAAGGCGGGAATTCTGTCTGTCTTCTCCAGAGTTCAGAGGAAAACTAGGATTTGCAATAGTAATAAAAAATGCAGCTCCTGCGTTCTTGTAATGCTAATGAAGACTCGCACATTGGGGTCTAACCTAACAACAAGATTTTTTTTCCTGAGCTTTTTTTTTTTTTTGCAGCTTGTTGTGTATTTTGCATTGTGGTATTTGCATCCTCTGAGGACGGGCTCCAGAGGGGGCCTGAAAGCTCAGGAAAATAAAATCTTGTTGTTAGATAAGAATCTGGCTGTGCAAGTCTTCACTACCATTAAAACTAGGATTACGGTAGATCCCAGGGGATGGGAAGAGCATTCAGATGAAAGGTGCCAAGATTGGACATGCCTGATCTAGAACACATGTGGCTGAGCCCTGTTCATTTCCTCATGGCTGACCAACTGAAATTCCTCCTAGGTATTTGGGAGTATTAGAAGTTTCTTCTCTGGAACTTTTAATACTGCAAATCCTGCCTGGAACTTCTCTACCAAACCTCAGCCATACAGATAAACTGGACACCGGATATAGGAACATTGCTTAAACTCAGAGGGATACATACGTAGAACTCGAACTCCATGCTTCAGGGTTTGAACACGTCCAGGTTCCATGGACATGCTAAGCATGGTTTGCTGTCCTCCAATTGTGCACACTTGATGTTCTTGGGCTGCTTGCTTGAACATGATAATGAGTTGGTTAGCTATGATGGTGTTCAGGACAGAGATAGCAGCCATTGGAAAAACAAAGGAGATGAAAACATTGACCTGGATGGGAACGTAAGAGAAACAATAGAGAAATCTTGTTAGCATCCAACTGGGAGAGAAGGTACCAGAGATTTGGGTATTGGTGGGATCCACTCTTTTGAGTAACAGCTCTATATAGGTAGTCCTTGAATTACAACCATTTGCTTAGCGACTGTCTGAAGTTACAACAGCATTGAAAAAGTGACTTACAATGGTTCCTCTCACTTACAAATATCACAACATCCCCACAGTTACGTACTCAAAATCCAGGATTTTGGATTTCGGAAACTGGCTTGTATATATGATGGTTGCTACGCCTTGGGGGGCAGGTTGCATGATTGTCATTTGTGACCTTTCCAGTTGGCTTCTGACAAGCAAAGCTGATGGGGGAAGCTGGATTCACTTAATGACCATGTGATTCACTTAACAACTGCAGTAATTCACTTAATGGCAAACAAGTCATAAAAATGGACACTATTCACTTAACAACCACTGGGTCCTCAATGTGGTCATAAGTTGAGGACTATCTGAATTTCAAAGGATGATGCCACAAGGTTGGGAAGACCATTCTTCGTCCAATAGGAATCCCTAGAAATCCAGCTTTGCACTTTACACGAGATCAGAGGTGTCCAACCTTGCCAACGTCAAGATGCGTGGACTTCAGCTCCCAGCATTCTTTAGCCAGTTGAAGTCCACACGTCTTAAAGTTGCCAAGGTTGGACATGTCTGTACTAGACC
>JANHZU010003360.1:34929-46444 GCA_032468055.1 Acrochordus granulatus
GTTAGTGTCTTGTCTCCAGATCATGCTCTCTGAACCAGCTCTAATGTCTAACCCCTTTTCAAACGGATTGCGCATAAGTGAACACAGCTTCACTATTTTCTCTCATTTGGAGATTCCATTGATGCAGCCTATAGTTGCATGTTCCTTCTTCATCGCCGGACTACATTGCTGGCTTATGTTTATTCCACCCTGGAATAATTATTTCAAGATCCTTTCCATAAGCATCATTACCAACCCATGAACTCTGCCTGCTAGGCCTGTACATTTCATAGGTGTTTACTCAGTGAAGAATTTTGCACTGTCTATGTGAATTTAATACTGCCTATTGAATTCCAACAGCCTGCTTGTCCAAATTTTCAAGGTTGCTTTGATCTATTTTTGTTTTCTAAGGTACTAGCTATCCTTCCTTCACCCCTCCTCTTTCTCCAAGTTGTACCTGAAGAGAAAAAAAGTACGTTTAATTTAAACCGTCCTCAACCAAATCATCTGGGATTTTATTATGTTATTTTTTTTCATTTTCTTTTCATGCCCTATTTCAAAATTGGTGTTACTGCTGATGAAGAAATAGCATTCAGCCAAATTAGTCATGAGAGTGCCATTGAAACCAGTGAAAAAATAACAGTGAGGTACAACGGCAGCTTTAAATACCATTAATTTCAGGAGGAATCTGCCTGAACAGTGCCCATGAATTTTAGAAACCAACTGCCTAGAGAGGTAGTACACAACTCTATTAAATTTTGCAGCATACTCCAATAAAGTACTGTTCATGTCTTGACACCTGTAATGGATTATTTTATGAAAAGCTCACAATATTTCTTTCCATGTTTTTAGCTCTTCGGGCAGCCTAAATCTTATTGGCAACTTTTTACTCCTGTAAACTTGAAAATACATCACTGACCTTTTCTTATAAAACATAGTGATAAATGAATAGCATTTTTCTCATGATGGCAAAGAATTTACTAAGGATTTCATAATGTCACAAACGGCAAGAACAGTCTCAGAATGGTTTACGGTTAAGATAAAGCCATGAAATTAATTGTAGCTTTACAAGAGAGATGCCACTAAAGACAAATGCCCATAGGACCTTCTGGAACATTTATAATATTGGGTCTGTTTATTGCTTATCTCCCAAACCATTGAACATGAGAGTTAGCAATAAACAATTTTAGAGCACTTTTTTTCTCCTTTTGGGCAAATCACTAAGAGCAGACTGAATGATTTTCCCTAAACGGGCTACTTTCAGGTTATAAACAACCATTCAATGAAAAACAGAACACATTAATTTCATCATAATCAACATATATTACGCTGCGGACATTACTCAGTTGAATTGTGGGGTCCTTGGTGCTCTCTGAGCACGGGTGTTTTCTTGCAGACATTTCATTACCCAATTAGGTAACATCATCAATGCTAGAAGGGAGTGGGATTTGCCACAGTTGAGTTAAAAAAACAAAAGAACTGTATTTCACTGCCAAGGGGAACAAAACCATGTATTTGTGTCTTGATTTTATGGCCAGAGTGCCAGCACTATCTGATCCAGACTCTTCTGTTCAAGAATTCACACAAGCAAATCAACTCAACTAACAACTCAAGGATCTGAAAAACTCAACCCTTCCTTTCCATGGAGATTTTCACACTTCACTTCTGTGATGGAAGGGAAGATGCAATTTTTTTGCAATTATTCTCATGCCTGCAAGGAATAGTACTATTAGCTATTGATCCAATTGCATGGTTTGATTTTTATTTAAAAGCCCAACTATGCCAGCTGTATCGACCCAGCACCCAGCCATGTCTAGATGATAGCATCACATTGCACGCCCTTTCAAACGTCCATATGATATTGTCCCATGTGCAAAAGGGATGGGGCTCACAGACATCCCCAGCTGAAACTGCAGAGAGTATCTTTATTTGCTACCCTGACTCTTTGGCCCTTTTTCTTAAAAGAATAGGCAGTTTCTTGTCTGGAAAAGTGAACAACAAGTTTTGTATTGGGAATCAACTCACAAAGACCTTTTCAACAATTTCAGTATCTTGTGGTTTGGAAATACTGTAATTGGCTTTGTGGTCAAACATTTTGTGCGCTGAAACATTTAGTGGAAGTGCGTAGCAATCCACAGGCTGATTCCCAGCGTGGCTACTCAGTCATGTTAGGAGTGAGATCAGGAGTACGAAATCTTTCTCCTCTCTAATGTTTGTTGCTAGCAAGCAGTGCAAGCTATGCTGCTAACTGATTTTCATCCTGTGAGCCCACTGGGGTTCCCTTGGAGCTAAAAAGCAATTTAGTGGCTTGGCTGCAAGCATTGGTGAGATGCAATTACTTCCTCAGGACCCAAAGAGTTTCCAGTCTCCATAAAACAACCAACCAGGAAAGTTTCACTGCTTCCCCAGCCACCTCCACCCACCTGCAACTCCAGTGTCAAAAAACAAGATAGACTTTATTTGTGTGAACAGAAAACCTCCACCACGACTTTTGTTATTCTGCAAAGCAGAATCATATCCTTTCCTCCCTTTTCATGAGAGCTGCATTTATGAGAGCCTACATTTCCCCATTTGTAAAGAACCGAACAATGCTGCAGCCCCCCACCCCCATCATTTAGTTCAGTGTTTGATTTTTCTGAAATATGTCATTTTCCTGATCAAAAGGAGTGCTCCTTTGAAATGCTCTTCTTGAAGATTCAAGAAAATAATTACAGGGTTAAGTTTCCCCAGAGTTAGCGTGAACCTTGCCTCGCTGAATATAAATGAACAGTCACTTTGCACGTGCCTGTCCTTTAAAATCCTAAATCATTAAGGGAACCATTTAGAAAGTTAAATTCCAGTGATATTAACAGATTGCCAAGTCAGCATGATTCCTGTGAAGAACAGGTAAATGCTGCAAAGTGCACGAAGGCCTCGATCGCGCCAACAGACTCCTTCCCTCCAATTAAATCAAAACAAAAATACATGTCAATTCTTCAAAATAACTACTACAAGTCTCATCAAGTTCGCCCTACCTGGCAAGGTTTTCAGGGTTTTCATCTGAGATTTTGCTGGGAATGGAGGAATCTTGTTTCATTTCTAACTTCTGGCACTAGGACGTAGCGGGGATGAGATTACTGGATTTGTTTTTACACTTCAGTTGTGAAGTAATACTGGTGGTGATATATAAGAGTAAAGGATGGCATTTCATGCCTGGAAGGTGATCTACCTCTTCATGGGGGTCAAGAAAGTATGTCGGTGACAACAAGTCTACGGCAGCAATATGGAAGTAGCTTGACTTTTTTTTTACTTCCCAGATTAGTTTATAGACTTGGGATTTCTTGGTAAACTCAGATTCACAACAGATGAAGGTCAAATTATTTAATTTTGTTGTCATTGACCATGGTTGGCTAAAGGCTGTTGCATATGAGAAACATTTTTGCTCCTAGTGATTACATTGACATCTCCAGCAGGTTTTCTGACCCGATATGGTCTTCTTCTGGGAATTGTTTCAGGTTCCTCTCTAGTTTGCAACCTCAGCATTCCTCGATGATAATCCATCCAACTTCTAATTAAACTTGTCCCTGCTCAGCTACCAAGCCAAGCCAAAGTTGCCCAAATACTGTGATGGTTAATTACTATGTTTCCCCCAAATCATTTTTTTTTCTCCAAATAATGACTGATGGAATAGGCTTACATCCATTCACTGAAAATATCTTAGTGGAAGATGTGGTTGAAAACTAGCAAGAGGGAAGGAAATCAAATAATCTAATAAAAACCAGAACGGAGTCAGAAGGGAGGAAGAAACCACTGCATCACTTCCAGAAGCAGAGAGGACGGTGGTCCTCTCCTCTTCTCGTCTCCTTCCAAGGGCACACATTTCATTTTACAATGGGGAGTTCAAACCCTAAGTTGAAACTCAAATTCTGGAGATTGTAGATACATACAATATCCAAGTAATTTTTCTGGATGGAAGAAAATCTGGCAAGAGATTTGCCATTCCCATCTTCCTTGTCATTCTCTATCTAGCTTTTTTCCAACTCATCTGAGCTTTTTATTTCCAGTTTAGCACTCTTAGATCTGTTTTCCACTAATGTTGAAAAGGAATGCCTTGTGCCTGTACACTGTAAGCTATTACAATTGTCAGGCATTTCATTTATTGGTCTAATCTAATATTGTTCCAACCAAGGGTCAGCCAACTACGCTGAAATGAGGAGTTTCACGATGCAATCACATAAAACAGAGCAAGACACACACTACACATCGGCAGCAGTAACAGCCAAATGCTCAAACATGTTGGCTGAGAATATCCATGGAAGACCTATCTTCTTGCTGATGAGAATCTGACCTCCTTCACTGGAGAAGACACAAGTTAGAGCCGCTATTAAGGCCTACCTTGTGGCGGTAAAAGCAGTGAAGAAACACTACTTCTCCCCTCTTATTGCATCAGCAGAGTGCAGCCCAATGGTCCTGTTTAGGGTAACCTGGTCCCTCCTTGGATGGGAGAGCATGGAGGACCATTTGTGCAGGGTGAGCCGAGGAATTGTGGAGCATCTGTCAGGCCAGAGCACTCAAATCCACTCTCAGCTAGACTCTGCACATGAGCCAGGGTCAGGAGAGATGCCTGTGGAAGGGTCTTACCTGGTTATCTGGGAATGCTTTGACCCTGTTGGACCTGAGGAAGTGGACAGGTTCCTCAATGCTGTCAGGCCGACCTCCTGTCAATTAGATCCTTGTCCCTCCTGGTTGGCAAAACTCTCCAGTATGGTGACCTCCAGGTGGGTGCCAGTGGAGATTAACTCTTCACTGCAGGAGGGGACATTTCCATGGACTTTTAAGGTGTGCCCCCTTCTCAGACTTGACTACTGCAATGCACTCTACACGGGGATACCCTTGAAGAGCATCTGGAAACTACAGCTGGTACAAAGTGCAGCTGCGCGAACAGTCTTTGGGGTTCCAAGGGCGGCCCATGCAACACTGCCTTACATGAGCTGCACTGCTTGTTGGTCTGTTTCCAGATGCAATTCAAGGTGTTGATTATCACCTATGAAGATCTACATGGCATGGGTCCAGGTTCCTTAAGGGATCATCTCGCCGCATTGAGTCTAGCCTGCCCTACCTGTGCTGGCAGTAAGGGCATGTTCCAGATCCCGTCAGGGAGGGAATTTCAGCAGATGGGATCCAGAAGATGGGCCTTTTCTGTGCCCGCATTCTACTCAAGGTGTAATTGTCCCCCCACTTTTGGCCTTCCAAAAAAAACCTGAAGATATAACTCTGTGGGCTGGCCTGGGGTCTAGGTAGCTGACTGAATAATGATTCCACCTCTGTAGTGTTCCCATCTTGCTTTTTTCCTCATTTTATTTTTTTGTTTTTACCTTTCATACCTATTTATTAACCAGTTTGTACATCTTTATGGTTATTTTTATTGTAAGCTGCTCGGAGTCACTGACAGTGAGTTGGGCAGTGAATAAATTTACCAGATAAATAAAAATATGCTCCATCTAATACCAGAAGCTCCAGCTCTCCTTCAGGGATGCTGCTAATAAGCACAACACAACAATCTAAGAATGAAGGGGTTGTTACGTTAGGAGAGACTTTCTCCATTTAGGTGGCTTCCATGCCTTCATGCTCCCCCAAATTTATTAATATAAACACAGACTGGCATATATCTTGGGGTCCCAGGAGACTGGTATAATCTTACAATGGCTCCATCACTATGGCTGGTTCACTCTCTCCCATATTGTGTGGTTTATTTTTTTTAATGATGACTGTTTTATACTTTTAATAATGATTGTTTTTATGTATTTGCTTTAATTCATTGTGATACACCATCCAAAGTCACTCTTGGTAAGATGGGTGGCAATATAAATGTGATTGATGGATGGATAGATGAGATAGATAGGTGAGATAGATAGTTGAGATGGATGGATGGATGGATAGAGTCTCAATATAAGTGCTAAACTCCAAGATTGGAGGAGAAGGAGAGATAATTACTCCTTTCAGGCTGAAGATGGAAACACTGAACTTCTACAGTAGAAAATCCCAGGTGTAAATCTTTTTTGTCGTGATTGCTTGTCTTCCCACTTTGAATAGGTGTTTAAAAGAAATAAAAAAAGATTCCTCCCTAGAAGAACAATAGCTTCATTGGAGTAAAGGTTTCCCCTTGTACCAACAGCTGTTCGGTGGGGGGTTTGGCAAGTGACCAAATGTACATAAAACACTAGAAATGTTTTTTTTTGAGGGGGGATAATTGTTCTTTTTTGTTCTTTCCGAAGTGAGCAGGAATTAAGGGATTTTTCATTGTAGGGTTGAAGGTTTTCTTTTAGTTGATCAAGTCCAACAGAAGCCACACAAAGACATCCCCGAGAGATGATTGTCCAGTCTCCCTTTTTTTAACTAACCATCATCTGTCCAGGCCAGGGTTTCTACAGTTGAATTGTTCTTCATAACTTTTTTCTAACATTCAATCGGAATCTTCTTTCTTGTACCTTAAATCCATAATTCCACACCCTGAGTCTTAGGAGACATCTTGACTTTCTTCTATGTGATTCTTTTTACTCTGGGAGTTGTATTAGGCAAAAGGGCAGAATTATCTTATGAATTTTTCAACTATTAGCTAGCTGGAGGAAATCCTGATTGGTGATAAGGTGTCTTCTCTGAGTCTAGATGCTGTCAACAATGAAGACAGGTCTATTGGGGGATGGGAAGAGTAGTAATGTTAATCAGGAAGCTCTATTAAGAATGGCCAAGGATACATTTTCAGGAATGTGTAACCAAAGTCATCACTGATGGCCAATATTTCACATTACAGAAAGGAATAATGATCATTCTGGGAAAAATTATTATGTAAGAACATCAAGTGAAGGAAGAAATTTCCTTAAGTGATCATTTAATTTCAACATTCAAGAGGTGAAAAATCCCCAGGCCTATTTTCCTAGCTATTTTGGTGGGACGCATTAAAGTCAATTTTTAGAAAGGCTTTCCAGATCCTTGTCATAGCACCTCATGACTGTGTCAAAGCATTACCTTTTTTGAGAAGATAATTAAACATCTACTGTAATTATTGAATCATTTTGTTTAGAAAGGCCAGATGATTGGAGCATCCATGCAGTTTGAATACAAAAACTCAGTTTAGGTTGTAGTTATTATGGATTTTTCTTAAGCAGTAGAGCGGACTGAATTTTTTGGCTCATCTTTGGTGCAAAGTTACTTTTCCTACACAGCTATTTCATGCTTCTGGGGAAAGATACTGCTGAACACTACACTGCATCTTCTCAACAGTTGCTTTTTCTTCAAAAGTCAGTTTGATGTAGTGATTAAGGCACCAGTCTAGAAACCAGGGGACTGTGAGTTCTAGACCTGGTCTAGGCTTGAGAAGTGACTGGGTGACTTTGGGCCAGTAACTTTCTCTCAGCCCACCCACCTCACAGGGTTGTTGTGGGGAAAATAGGAAGAGGAAGGAATATTAGGTACGTTTGTCACTTTGAGACGTAGCAATGTTACCAAATCTTCATCCCACCAATGATGAAATCACTCAGATGGATCTCAACTCAAATTGACCTTTACTTGATCACTATCATTCATCCTTTAACATTCAAGACTTTTGTTAAGTACCCATATCTCAATAAGTATTGTATCTAGGCCTCTCCTCCATCGCCATTAATAGCTCTACCTGTTGTTGGCCACTGAAGCTAATCCGAAAGTTTCTATAATTTCCTTTGCTTGCTTTGTTCTTATGTGAAAATCATGCTTTCTGGAAGAGACATTAATGCTGGGAAATATGGAAAGAAAGAAAAAAAGAGGAAACCAGGAATGGGATGGACTCAGTTATAGATAAGCCCACCACTGAAAGACCTGAAAGAGCAAGTTAGAGACAGATCATCATGGAGAAAATCTATGTGGTTAGTAGGAGTCAAAATTGACTTAGAAGTGCATAAGTAATCAGTCAATGCAAACTCTAATGCTGTAGAAGGAAAGAGACGAAGACAACCAGCAACAAGATGACTGGACATCTTTTACAGTGGTGCAAAAATGCACTGTTGGAAGATCTGAAAGACCAGACAAATCATCCTAGAGAAAGTCTATTTATAAAGAATTGACAATGACTTGATGGCACATCATCAGTCAATCAGAACTGCTGCCTGTCACTCTATCTGCAAATTTCCTTAACAATTACTTCTGAATTTCTCAGGAAGCATTTTGAGCATATTTTATTATTCAAAATGCTTAAAAGTATTATTCCTGACATTGTACCTTTCTATGACACATCTTCCCATTCCTCTGTAGCTTCTCTGTTACACCTCTGCAAAAATCTCTGGCAAAGAATGCCTTCCTCTGTCCCTTAGTTTTAGTGAAAATTTCAGGGGAGTGATTCAGTCAACACATCCCATTGAAGCAAGTCTAGAAGCAATGTGGGATTTTTGCCTCTGTCGTCTGATCCAGCTGTAATGCTTTACTCTGGCCACTTCTTTCAGACATCCATAGTCTTAAAGCAGGCAGAAGCAACCTGCCTTGAAGCCTAATGGCTAGTCAAACTGAGTCAGCCCCATCACGACGGGCACATTGCCATTGGTACATTGCCATTGGTACTCAAAGCCAAGCACCAAGGCGGACGATGCTCATTTTGCATAGTGGTTAGAATTAAGTTTGAGATTCAGTGGAGTCTGAGATCCAAATAATGATGCTTTTTCAAGGATTGTTAGTCCTATAATTTCTGATTTCAACCATGGGCTCAGCTGTCTGCAATCACCAACCAATTCTATTCTTTTATTTTGAGCTGCATTTGGGTCTTTTTCACTCTTCTACTTCTTTCATTCAAGGAACCTCATCCTTTTCTTTCTTCTATCCGCTACTCCCAATATAGTGAAAAGCTCTTCCTTCTCCTTTTTTCCATTTAAGAAGCTGATTCATTTATGGCTGGACAGGATTAAGTGTGATTTAATATATTATGGGCCTGTTGCCTTGTTAAATTCTGCAAACGAGGAAATAATAAGTCACAAAATAATTGATTAATTTGAATTTCACAAGGTGAGTGTCGTAGCCCATGATTCTGACTCTGAAGAAGTTGCTCCAGCTAAACTTGCAAAATGTGAGTGTCAGAAGATGCCAAGCTAGAAATCACTTGAGGTTACTCAAATTACAACTGCTGTCAGAACAACTGGAGCAGTCAGATGATGAGGCATGATCAATTGAATAAAGGGGAAAGCAGAACAAAGATGCTCAGTGAGGCTCCTTGCCAAGCAAAAGAATAACTACTCTAATTATAGTTGGCTGCAGCCTGATCCAAGAGTTAGCCAGGATTCATGTTCCTCTGTTGGAAACAACTGTCTGATCTCCTGCTCTGGTGTCCTGTGAATTCTGCTCACGAATCATGAAACTTTGGCCATGGGATTGTCTGACAAACCTGACATGGCTCTCTGAACTTTGAACTGAATTTTGACTTCTCTTCTGTGCATTCTTGTTGAAAGCAAAATCACACAGGTAAGCTTTCTTTTTCAGAGACACTGTTTTGATTTATATTCCTTTTCTTGTATGCTAGATATCTACTCAGCCTTAAGTAGATTGCTATTCTCACCGAGCAACTCTGTGAGTGTGAGTTTGAAACCTGAAGTAGGGACAGCGTGTGAAGACTGTCAAAACAGCCCATTTCTGGCTCTGTGTAATCGATCAGATTATTAGTTAACCATCATAACTTGCTAAGCCATGAAAAAACATCTAACCAAGGCAATAGCTAAGTAAGCTTTCTTCAGCATGCAAATGAAGTTGGTAGGTCTGTAACAGACTTGATGATCTATATTGTGCGAAGATAAAAAATGTATTTATTTATTTTTATTTATTAAATTTGTATGCCGCCAAACTCAATACAACTCTTGGTGGCTCACTGTAAAAATTTGCGGTTAACCCAACTCAGCCTTCTGTGAACCAGGCTTCCCTAATATCTTGTATTAATTCATTTACTGGCCAAGTTTTGTGGCAGGTAGGTTGGCTTTTTGATGAGCCAGATCAATTCTCCATGATAGCACAATTCTCCTTAACAAGGGGATCTGGGTTGCCTTGAAGCCTCAACGAGCGCTTCCAGCAGCAGAAAGGGTTTTTCTCCATTCATCACTCATGCTGAAAAGTCTCCTTTGGTTGCCTTCAGAAGACAAGTGAAAGTGTCAAAAAAGGCTTACAAGTAGTCCTCAACATATGACCATCACTGAGCCTGCCCATTGTGATCATATGTCCAGACAGTTGTAAAATAGGTTGATCACATGGCTGACCCAATTTTACAATCTTCTTTGTGGTAGTCATCAAGCGAACAGGGTGGTCATAAAACAAACATGGCAGTCATTAAGCAAATGTCGTGGACCTTAAGTTTGCCATGGCGCAATTTTATCAAAAACTGGAAGTGATGGTTTTCGGCAAAACTGAAATAAAATACTGCCAAATCACCACAGGATGCTGCAAATGGCTGTAAATGCATAAATGCATCACATGACCGTGGAGAGGACCTGATTGTCAGAACTTTGAATCTGGGTTGTAAGTCCCCATTTTCGAGTCCGTTGAAACTCTGAATGGTCGCTAAATGGCTGGTCGTAAGTCAAGGACTACCTGCATGTGCATAGTCTGTCAGAAACTGAATTCTTAGAGGAGACTACAGAAAACAGAAATCATAGGGCTGGAGAGATCTTGAAGATTTTCTAACCCGACCCTTGCCTGGTGCTGGTGTTCTCCACGACAGCACTGAGAGGGGCGCATAGCTGTACAAAGCACCTCTTCAGGCAGGAGGACCCTTTGTTGAATCTTTGACAGCGCAAAGCAACCTTTCAAAGATGTTTACAGTCTTTTATGTGCCAATTTTGCTTCCTGGAGTCACATTCCTTAGGATTCAACATGGTTCTTTTCCCCTGCTGAGCTCACTCCCCCTGCAATGACAAGCATAATGCTTGAAATACGGCAAAAAGAGTGAGGCTTAGGCCACCACTGAAACCTGAGCCACACTATATGATCCCACACACCAACATTCTTCCAAAGGATTCAACAGTGACATAAAACACTGGCTTGCTTTGTGTAACTGTCTTCTTCGAACGTGATTTTATAAACAGAGTTGTTATTTGGTTGTGAAAAGCAGATCTGGATTTTGAACTTGCCATTTTTTTTGATTCTGATATCTCAGCATTCAGTGGAGTTCTTGCAAAACAAAAACAAAAAAGTGACACATTTTCTAACAAAGCGCCAAACAGTAGAAGGAACCAAATGTTTCACATCACTGAGCCAACAATTGTGTGAAAAGGTTAGTCATGAATTATATGTGCATCTTTTGTAGTGGGACACAGCCTAATATCGATTGGGGAAAGGAGAATCGCAAAAGAGTAGACAAGTGAGAGGTTGTGATATAAATGAACACCTCTGTTCTAGCCCTGGTCCCTTTTTTCCATTCTTTCTCCACATTTTTTTAAAAGTGTTTTTTAAAATAAATATTCAAGCATCAAGAGCACCCCCCCAGTGAGGCACCACCTTGCTGTGGTTGGGGGGCTTGTGTGCTCTGAAGAAGATGAGAGCTCGGCCAGAGGTT